>VZUI01033133.1:0-14830 GCA_013401135.1 Cettia cetti
ATTGTATTGTATTGTATTGTATTGTATTGTATTGTATTGTATTGTATTGTATTGTATTGTATTGTATTGTATTGTATCGTATCGTATCATATCATATCATATCATATCATATTACCAAAGATAAGAGTTGAACTGAAGGCATAGATTCCTTAGCCCCTTGTATACCCATACAAATTTAAAAATACATGGGAGATAAGTAATTTTGTTAAAAATATTGGCATTTTCTGCACAAGCACCTTAAAATGGATGTTTGCTGAGCTTTTCCTAATTTCGTAGTAATGAAATTAACATTTGAATAGTTCATGGATATGTGTTCAATCGATAGATAATGACAAAACTATTCATCTTCTGCACCTTGAAATCGTTAGACGTTTTCCCTTTGCTTCCCCAAAATTCCTCCAGCAGAGGGGAGCACACAAAAGAGATTCATTCAATGAAGATGTGGTGGAGCTATTGACAAAAAGGACTGCAGGAGGTGTCTGGGGAGGAGTGTGGCACTCAAACCCCCAATATTCTCCTGTTTATGGCTGGTAACTGGTGGCAGCACTCACAGATCATCATCTTTATCTCATTGCATATGCTGATAAGCCACAAACTGGCATATCTGATTAATAATTTAGTAATTAGGATATTTTCATGCATTCGTAGCACCAGCAACAGGGTTTTAAAACCCAGCAGATTGTCATAAATACCTGATCCTGTGGGATGTGGTTACAGGGTGTGGCTGATGACAATTTGGGGCTGATGGGTCCAGACAGGGAAGATTCCAGGCATCCTTGAGCTGATCATTCCCTGTTATCTGCTGCAAAGCACAGGGCACTCACCTTCCAGGAGTACAACAACTAATCCCTGTGGTTGATACCAAAGCATTTCACACCCAGTGCTCCCAGGACAGCAGCAAATGCGAGGAATTCAGGAGACCAACAAACACCTACAGGCAGAATAAAGATCCAAAACTGTGTGATTTAGATTGGACTTTGGAGGTTATTTGTGGGGTTTGGCATTCCAGTCTCTTTACACCCACCTGTAGATTCTAATGCAAGGTGAAACCTTTTTACCACCATTGGGAAAATTAGCACTTTCCTGCAAACAGGGTGGGGGTTTTTTGTTTTGTTTTGGGGTTTTTTTAGTGAATTAAAACTGGTGAGTTTGTACTTTATTTATCTTGTCAGTGCATGCCTTCTTTTGGGAGCAAATGTTCCAGAAGCTGCTATCAAATAATGGATGTTATCTGCATGCTTGAATGGATTACTACACAGGGATTCATCTTGCTTGACTGGTTGGAAATGGATTTATTTTGGTAGACAGATTTAAACACAGAGTAGTGGCAGTTCTTGTATGTGTAGAGAAATGAGCTTTTTTCAGTAAGACTCCAAATATAGATTTAATATGAGATCATTCATTAACCGTCCATTGTCTTTGTTAATACTGAGTGTAAAATCTGATTATTTTAACTGATAAAATCTTACGTAACTTCTTTTTTTATTTTCTCTATTTTCCATGGAGAAAGATCAAACAAGGCATTTCTATGAATTGCCTCCTGCTCTCACCCTCTTTACATCTCTTCACTTTGTGTAAAATAAATTACAGTGTTGTGTAATAAAAGAGGACCTGTAATTAGCATCTTTAAAAGCAGCACAGGAATATGACATGACCATAAGCTGACAATATTTGGGTAAGTTTTTCAGTGAATAATGACCTTTAAAGACCTTGTGGATTCCAGAAAAGTCAGTGGTGCTTGGCTGTATTTATTTCCTTAGGTCCCAAAAGTGAGGTGTCCAAGCATTTGGCAAAGTTCCTTTTGTCAGGTGACAGAAAAGTTCTTTGAGAAATTCATGATGCTGGGATGAAGATTCCCTTGGTTGTTCCTGCTCCACAAAGAAAATGAATGTTTTGGGATAGAACACCTTGTTCAGAGTCCACTGAATTCGTGCAGCAGAGCAGAAGAGCAAAGAAGGCCAGCAGCTGTCCCTTGATGTCTCTAAAGTGGCAGAAGTGTCACCTGAAGAGCTCCCTGAGGAGACCCTCCCTGCAGAGATCTGATTTCATGTCTTTTTCCTGGTTCTACTGCTCTCAGAGCATAAATTAATTGGGGAATGATGGAGGACTTTGATGTCACTAGCAAAAAACAGATATAAGAAAGAGAGGAACTGGTCTCTAGAAATATAATAAACTATAAAGCTCCAAACTAACAACATAGTTGGTGCTTAACCTCTCCCAGTCCTCCTGCAGGTGTGTAAATACTTCCTCTGTGCTTAAATTTTAACAGAAATGCTTTGGTTGACTTACTCAAACATTTACAGAATTAACATTTATAAAGAGGATCAAGACCTAAGCAATCCTCCTCTCCCTAACCATCATTTTTACTCATTTACCTGAGATAAAATTCACAAAGGAGCCCATTCATTCTTGCTTTTGGAGCTGTATGTTGAAGTGTGACACTAATATGGATTTAAACATAAAATGTATGGAACAGATACTGGTTTCAAACTATTTAGTTTGAACTTTAGTTGCTGGTGCCACATGCATTATGCTAGAATGTTTTTTATTCCCTCTCTCTTCATTAGTCCATGGAGAATGGGGCAAGCTCAAAGTTGGCCTTTCCTCTGGCTGGGGTAAGTTAAACATATCTCTACACAATGTATATTCAAAAACAATAATTGTGATTATATAGGGCAAAATAAAGAAGCACAATACTTAAACCTTCTGAGACTTTATAAAATGATTCATAAGGAGGGGTTAACCTTGAATCCCATGAAATCAAATCTCAGCTCCTATCAGAAACAGATCAAGCAACTCAAGTTGTACTTCAGCATTTCTTGGCCAAAAATGGCCTCTTTTCTCTGGCTGCTGTTGGAGAGACAAGATTTTGCTTGATTTTGCAAGATTTGGTTTTTTATGGGGAGAAATGTGATGGATTTGTTTGAAAGATGAAACCCTGATTGGTCAGAGAAATTTCTGCAGATGTGTATAAACACATGTATAGCCAAGGCATCTGAGAAAGAAATCCTGTGTGTTTGAGCCTGATGTGTCCCAGAGAGTTACTGACACGGCTAAAAATGGAGCTCCTTCCACACTTACAAGATGTGACACAAAAGGTCAAGGCAAGCCTTGCCACCTGCTGCGTCCTGCAGGAGGCAGAAAACAGCAGATTGTGCTGGAAGAGCTCCAAAAAGTCACTTTAACCCTTGTCCCACTCACAAACCTGACCTTAAGGAGCACAACACTGCAAGCCACGTCCTTGGTTCTGCTTTAGAAAGCTGGGAGAGCTTCAGTCACACCATAAAACTTCACTGGAAATTGTCCTTTGGGTGGTGCTCGGGGCAGGCAGAACAATGTACAGCAGGCCCTGTGGAACGGCTCCTGGAAATAAATCCCCCATTTATTTGGCTTTATTTGAGACAGAGCTTACAATGCAAGACAATATTTACATTTGCACAGTCACTGATTCCTGGATGCTCAATACCCACAGGGTGCTGAGAGGGAAGAGGAAAAGCCCAAAATTCCCCCACTGGAAGTCAAGTTTTCCAACAGCAATGATTATAAATTGAATGATAGGGAAATGATTTTATTTTATTAGTTCTTCCAAAATGCAGCTTTGAGGGTTGGAAAAAAAAATATGCCTTTTGCATCAACAGATTCATTTCTGATAGAGACATTTTCTACTCATCTGGCAGGGATTTTTTTTTTCCCTGGTTAGCTGGGAATAAAACCCAGCAGCGTGGTCAGAGAACAGCAGAATGTTTTGGGTTGGAAAGGACCTGAAAGCTCATCTCATTCCACAGGTGGGGACACCTGGCACTACAAGGAAGGTTCTTGAGACAGTCTTAAGAAGCTTCCAGTGACAAAAGGCTCTTTGAAGCCTTGTTTTCACCAAGGTTGGAAATGTCATGGCCAATCTGGCCTCTTCAGCTTATTCCAGCAAGATTGCTCCTATTTAAAAATATAAACACAGTATCCGTGTGCAAATCTATGTATGAGTCTTGGACAATAAATTCCAAATTTCTCAAAGCCCTAAATATCTCAAAAGCCCTAAATCATGGAAATCCTGTTCTTCCAAGAGAACTGTGAGCTATTGCCAGGTTCAGTTATCAGCAGTGCGCACAGAATTATTTTTGGCTGGTTATCAGTCTTATCCACCTTAATACTCCAATGAATGCAATAAAGCACCTGGTTTTCTTCTTGTGGCAGTAACAAACTCAATTTGATGCATAAAAGATTAAAAACCCTACAAACCAAACCTTAGTTGTCTTTCTATTTTTTTTTCTAATATGAAAGCTTTAATATTTTAAAATAATTTAGTTGCAGCTACTTCGGATGCCAGATCAACTCATCACAATCACTCAGGGAAAGGGTAATCCCTTAAATAAATATTTTTACTTTCATGGACGGGGCTTGGAGCACCCTGGGCTGGTGGAAGGTGCCCCTGCCCGTGGCAGGGGTAGCACTGGATAGGCTTTAAGGTCTCTTCCATCCCAAACCTTTCCATGATTTTTTGTTTCTATGCTGTGTTTTCTGTATGACTGCACACACCCGACATAGAACATTTCTGTATTAAAACAGAACTGAGTCAGTTTTTCATTTTTCACAGGCAAAAGGGAGGAAACTCTCCTAAGTTACAGAATATGTATTTATTTATGTATGTATTTATTCTGCTTTCCATCACAATCACTGAACACCAGAGGAGCAGAGCACTACAAATCTTCGGGCAAAATCAGCTTGCAAATGTTTTTGAACAAAGCCTAATGCATTATATTTATGAAATGCTTTATAAAATCAAAGTAAATTAAATAAATAAGCAAATTCCTTTCTAGTTACAGTTTCCAGTATAGTATACAATTTCTCATGATGATTTCAAGCATATCTTCACATTGAGATTTTATTTCAATCTCAAAAAATCAATTAAGAAGTTAAAAATGACATTTAAATACTTCTAGGCATGAGAAAAACTTTAAAGTTTACTATCTGTTAACCACTCAAGCCAGGTCACCAACACCTAAATTTTGGAACGCATTTCCAAATATCTGCAACCTGAAATACGATTTTGCTCCACTGCTGATGTGTGGAGCTGGGCAGTGCAGTGGAATTCCTGATCCCAAGGCTGTGGGGTTGTGCTGCAGAGAACTGGGAGTGCCAATGTCTCCTCCAACCAGACCTCCTGTCAGCCCTGTTGGCTCAGAACATGATTTTCCTCATTTAAACTCCAATTAACACCTCTTCCCTTAGACACCAGGAATTTAGCAAAGCATCTCCATGAAGGTGTCACTTCCCCTCCCTGCACCTCTTGCTTATGTGGTAGCAACTCTTCACAGCTGTACTAATCCAACTTTTTCATGGAGATCAGGTAGAAACTGGTTAAATAATGGGTTAACTTTGCCCTGGGTTTAAGATCCCTAACCCCTGCTTCTCTGGGCTCTGTCTGGATTACAGCCTCACACTCCTGCACATCTTTACAGGAATATTTCCTGCTGCATGTTATATTTGTACTTACTCAGCACACCCTGAAGGACCAGGTGTCAAGTTATTTCTGTCCCAGGACGTGAGGACAAGGTGACAACTCAGTAATGCTGTTGAGAACAGCTTTGTATGAGGACGTGGATTCAAGGATTCATGGATCCATCTTAGCCTGGCTAATTGTGCAGGAATTAGGTTTTGTGCTCTGTTAACAGGCCAGCCTTTTCTCTGGGCAATTGAGGTGTGGATGTGGAAGAGGTGACATGCCAGACACAGAACCAGTGTTTGAAAATAACCACTAAATTTAACTGATTTTAGCAAATTTAAGGGCTTGACCCTTGTAAGCTCTTTATCCTAGGTTAAAATCTTATAATCTGGACCAAAGATACTGTTCTAAAACTGTTGTCATTATCTATTCTTTTTTTCTGACCCAGAGGATTTGGTATTTCTGATCTCCAGCAGTTTCTTAAAAACTAGACAAAGTCCCTCTGTTTTATAAGAGGCAGGAAAGAAAAAGAGTTGAGTCCAGAAGAAATGGTGTCAGGAAAATTCCTCAGAAGAGCCAGGAAAAATATCAGTCCTGAAATCCTCCAAAGAACAGGATTTGACACCGATTTAAAGATTTTAAATCTGTTTGTGGCTGCTCAGCCATTTCATATGGATAATCACCAGGGTTTACAAGCATCATCTAGAGAGGGGATTTGTGGCTAAAGCATTAAAGGACATTGTCTTTCTCAGCAAATGCAGACCAGAGAAGAATCATTCCTTCACCTTCCTCTGGGCTGCACACTGAAATACTCCTTGGTTTTGATAAGAATGGGAAATAATTTTTCATCTCCAAAGTATTTGACAAAGTAATCGTGTTGTTTCCTGCACTATAAATAAATATTTAACTCCAAAAATATACATTTGATACTCAAATGAATTTTGAGAGTTGAGTCTTCAGTTCACTTTCTGTTCTTCACCTGAGATTTGCTTTTATTAAGTGCTTCAGGCTTGCTTACCATGACATTGCAGGCATTTGAAGACCTCTTTTAGCAAAGCAATAGACTAAAAAACTCTGTAGATTTTCTTCACAAAAAATAACTGCTATCTATTAACTGGTAACCAAGATTAAATTAAAATATTAACAAGAAAACAGGACTTTTTACAGAGTCTGGCAAGCAAATCACAATTAACCCCAACAATTCCAAATTTCACAAAGGCAACTAAAATTGTTACGTGGCTTTAAGGACTGCCAAATAAGATCTTCCCTTGGCAAAGAATTCATGGCACTTTTTCCCCCTCTGTCTTTAGCTGGAATATTTTGAGATGCACATAATTCTTTAGGAATGATTTAACTGGGGGAAAATTTAGGACTTGCTGATACTTGCTGTTCAAGAGAGGAGCGTGAAGTTGCACTCCCTCATAGAGAATCAAAATTGTCATCAAGGCATGTGATGCAGAGTAATTCAAAATTATACTCAATAGGAGGGTTTTTAGAGGTAATTACAAGTTAACCAAAATTTTAGGGATTTCATGGGAGAGTGGTTTACCTTTCATTATTTAGTATTTTTTCTCTGTCTTAAAAATACCTCATTGCTGCCAATGCTGCACACATTTCAACTGATAAATTGAAATATGTGGCAATTATATTAATTTTTATATTTCATTCAATCATCAAAACCTTCATGAAACTGAAACCCAAACGTATATTACCTCGTTTCATAGATGGCTATTAGAATAACATTTTTCTATTAAAGCATAATTTTGTATTACTACAGAAAAGGCTGCATTTTGCTCATTTCCTTTTACCTTTAGGCAAAAAAAAAAAAAAAAAAAGGTTCGTTAGTGGAGGGAAGGTTTAATAGATTTTGAAAGTGCATCTGTCATGTAGAAAGTGATCCATCGTTATTAAGATAACATCTTTTACAGAAGCCTGAATGGGCTGAATGGAAACTCAACCAGAGCCTACAAAATCTGCTCCAAATCTGTAACTCAGCACCTTCCCTCTTGTTCTTAATTGATGGGGTTTATTTTCCCAGAGTCGTTACTTCAATTTGCTGTATGAGATTGATTCCAGTGGTGTTTCCCTGCTATCACAAAACTCATTTAAGACAAGAAAATGTGTATTGTGTCCCTGTGGGACATGGCAGAAACCAATGTTCCTTCTGGAAATTTAGAAATGAAAATTAATTCTTATCCAACATTCTTTGTCATGCTAATGAAGGCATAATTCAGCATGTAAGAATTGGAGGCAATAAATGCAAACCTAAATTCAGATCCCTTTTCTATTTTAGGATTTTAGTATGGGATAGATGATGCCCAAGGTGTGTAAGTTCTGGGCTCTGGCAGTCCCACATTTATTTTACACCTTCCCACTCCAGTCCTGTGTGTCCTGAGTGGCTGGTGGAGGCAGGGGAGTCCAGGAGCTCATTTTTTTGCTCCCTCAGGATGTCCTTTACCTCATACTCAGCTGTCACTACAATCCACCACTTTCTGTGTGCTTCTTCTTCATCCCCCTCTGCTCTTTGTGTCTCTAGATCACTCCCAGTGTTTACCTGAGAAAGTTCACTGCAAACCTAACAGGGAAAGATAATTTCAGTCAGATCCTCTACTCAACTTCTACTGGCCCAGTGTCAGAGGCAGGGGAGGAGGAAAGGACAGCTGGCAGCGTTTGGAGACGAGATCTCTGCTAATGTGAAGAAAGGAGGACAGCAAAGTTCTTTAAAAGTTTAATTTACTCGAGCATGGCAAACTGATCCTGAGGACTGAGCTGCTCTGAGGTGAGGTGATGTTCTGAGTGTCCCTGCACATATTAACAAGAGCAGGAGGATTTCTTCTGAGTCTTTGTGTTCAGTGGTTTCTGATGGTGCTTTCTTAGATAAATTAATTATTGTAAGTGGATCTCTTTTTTAATAATGGATGTGTATTCTTGTGCATTCACTTGTTTTATAATAACAGCACCATGAGGGGTTTCCTGCAGTTTTCATCTGCTTGGGTTGACACCATGCTGCATTTTAAAGCAAGGATGGAATCATGGAATTCCAGGATGGTTTGGGTTGGAAGGGACCTTAAAGCCCATCCAGTGCCACTCCTGCCATGGGCAGGGACACCTTCCACTGTCCCAGGCCGTTCCAAGCCCCATCCAGCCTGGCCTTGGGCACTGCCAGGGATCCAGGGGCAGACACAGCTTCTCTGGGCACCCTGTGCCAGGGCCCCACCACCCTGGCATCCTTCCTAATTCTTTTCCCTGTTCATTTTGTATTTATGGTTGTCCATGCCATGTTCCTCTGGGATCTGCTGCAGACTGTAACAGAAGGGTTAAACCACCCAGCTGCAGCATTCAAGCTCTTAATTCAGAAGTCTTCCATTAAATCAGATGTCTTTGGCTGAGAAATCTTAGTAAAATCACAATTACTTTAGACACTTTCTGTCATCACTTTGATCTCAAGGGATTTAAGACAAACTTTTACTCCACACTTGTTTACTGCTCCAAATTTTCTCAAGAAATTGTCCCTTCAGCTACCCTGAGGATATGTTTCCTGTGTGCAACAGTTTCTTTGGGACAGATTTGAGTTATGAATCTGTTTAGTTTTCTGCATGAAGTCTGAAACTAGGCATCAAGGGTAATCCACATTCTTTATGAAATGGGTGATTCACAGGGTATGGAAAACCTGACACTGAAGAACTCTGAAGACCTAAGTCAGTATATCATTTAATGTCCAAGGATCAGCAGCTTGTCCACACTGTACCTGAATTATGCAAATTGCATTATTTACATTGAATGAAGTTAAAAAAAAACAAGACAAAGAGGTATTTGTTAGGGATTATTGGGATCATCTTTACTCCAAATAACTTTGCTTCAATCCTTTGGAATGGAATTTTAAGTAGAAACGTCCCCAGCACATCAGTGGCCTTGCCTTGGGCAGAGCCCTGGGTGAGGATGTGGCCAGAGGCAGGTGGAAGGAAATACTGTCCTCCCAAACCCAGAAGGGTTTTATCCCTCACTCACCAGGGGAAAAGTGAAAAAGGCAGCATCCTGCAGTGCCTGGATCTCCTTTTTTACTTCCTTCACGTGACTGCTACCTTTTGTTTCCTTTACATGTACTATGCCCAAGGAAAACTTCTAAAATTCTCATCATCTGATACAAATCAAGATTTTTTTTGGTGTTTTTGTTTTTGTGGGTTTTTTTTTTTTGTTTTTGTTGTTTTGTTTGTTGTTGTTGTTGTTTTTTATGTGTGTGTGTCTGTGTTTGGGTTTTTTTATTCAAGAAAGATGTCATAAATGAGGTGGAATTCTATATTTTGGAGAAAACTTTTTTTTTCCTCCTCATCATTAAAGACTAAAAACCAGAAGCAAACAAAATCTGAGTTGAGAGTTGCTTTATTTCATGGATCTCCTGACTCCAAGTGCCAGAGACACCAAGGAAGCAGCAGCTCTGCTTCCCTCTGCCTCTAGGGCAGCTAAAATGAGCTTGGAAAGGCAGAGTTGTGGTTTCCACAATCTCCCTGTGTTTTCAATACACTCCCCTGAGCAAAACAACTTCTTAAAAAGAAGTCAGGAAGTTATTTTTTAGGATGTTTGAAGAATTATTTTGTGCTGCTGATGACACAAATGTCTCAGTCTTCATCATGGCAAAAATCTGAAAAATTTCCCTTTTAATTCTATTAATCCATTCTTGGGGACTTCCTAATTTCCCTCTACTAATAGATATCTGCAAATGTTATTAATTTCCATCCTATTTCAGTTGAGAAAAAACCTCATCAGTGGCTACATGGAGTAAAATATTTTTAGATAATATTAGACAAAGGAAAATATTGCTGTGGTTTTGATGTGAAAATAATCAGAAAATGTGTCTTAATTTCACGAGCTTGCGTCATGCTTTGCCTTCCAGGAAGAGCTGAGTTACCAGTGAGGGTGAATGTGAGAGACTGGGAGTTACCTTTGTTGTTGGGTGAGATAACAATTAATAAACCTTCAATCCAGCCCAAATCCTTTAAGCACCCCATTTCTTGCACTGTGAATCTGTTACAAGATTCACCAGGTGCGATGTTCTTGCTTTGAGCACTTTCAACCAGTGGAATGAATTAACAGAAGAGATGCCAACTCTGGGATTTTCAACAACATAAACTGTGTGGAGTGTTCTGCTTCAAATTCCAAAAAAAACCCAAACAAACAAACAAACAAACAAAAAAACAAACAACAAAAAAAAACAAACTTGCTTGGGATCTGAAACCTGGGCTTTTAGACTCTGTATTTTTCAAAGACAGAAAAAGCTTGTTCTTGTTTAATGTGACTGAAGGAAATTCAGATACTGAAGCCCTCTCAGTTATTTGCTGTGGCTTCCTTGGAAATTCTGCTCCTGTGTTCACTTGCCTAAGGGGATGGAGCTGGATTCCCAAGAGGAATGGCCAGAACACAGGCTGTGGATCATTCTCACACAGCAGCACCTTTGGTGAGCCTTGGCAGCTCTGGAACAAACCTCAGCCTGCTGATCACACAGAAATCACTGCCAGAGCTGCTGGGGCAGAGAGGGAAAGCCAGGAAGAGAGTGGGAATGTGGAACTCAGAGGAGAGGGAATTGCAGCAGGTTCTCATCTCAGGAGCTGGATGGAGTTGTGTAATTCAGGTGATGGTGTGTACCTGGCTAGGGAAGAACCACCCCAATTGTGAAGGAGGCCAATAAACAGTGATAAAAAGTACACAGATTTGTACAGAAATGTAATTTGGATTTTTGCCATTTAACCAGTGCTTTCCCTCCCACTTTTCCATTAGCACCAGCTCCATGGAGCTGCTGTGATGCCAATAGAATGGAAACTCCTAAATCCTCTAAAGCTGCTGTCTAGGAGAGACATAAATATGGTTTTTTCACCCCTCTATAGCCTCCTACTCCTTTAGCAATGCCCACATGCTGCCACACGCTTGGATTTTACCCCTGTCTCTCCTCTAATCCTGACTCATTTGGGTCCATGAATTTTCCTGGATTTAAGAGCACTGGTATGCCTTTCATCCAATCCATTTCGGATCCAGCCCCTCCTGTGCATCTTTCCCCATGATTTCACAGAGGGGAGAACATCAGCATAAGAATTCCCAGTCAGAGACTTTCTGACTTGGAGAAATTGCTGTGCTGACTACTTTTTTCCCTCTTTTTAATTTGAGGAGAGTGTTTTATGAGAGAATAAAGCCCATTAGTCAAGGTCGGGATGGCTTTCACTGAGCTTAAGCACAAGATGTTCTTGTAAGTGCTGTTCTCTTTAACTTGGCTCCTGTTTATCCAGGTAGAAGCTGCTGAGGAATTAACTCAGGGAAATGCACATTTCATCTTCCATCATTTAGGCTGACATTTAGTTTTTAAGTTCTCATGCTGTACTTGAGTGGTCACTCTGCATTTTAAAGCTGTATTTCTGAACAGCAACACCAGAACAGCCTCTGGGAGCTCATACAGAGGCAGTTCAGGAACTATTAGTGTTTTAAACAAAGAGAAACATGATAAAGATAATTTATATTAAATATTATTAAATACATATTAAATATTATTCTTTAAAACCTCACTCAACCATAAAATGATAAGAAACAAAGCTTGGTTCTTCTAATGAGAACTTAAGTGGCAAATGACCAGAGATATAAAAGCTTGTGCTGTGGGGAGGTTTAATGTATCCACAGCTGAGCAGATATTCCATTCAGAAATTGATGGTTTTTATTCATCTTGGGATTTCAAATGGATCGCTTTATACGGAAATGAATTTTGTGTCAAGTTGAGATAATCCTTCTGCACAGGGTGGGATTGTTGGGGTGTCTGGGTAGGACCAGGAGTTGCCCTCCATGATCCCTGTGAGCTCCTTCCATTTCAGGATATTCTGTGATTCCGTGATTCCTTCATATTCCCAGAAGCATAACCAAACACTGGGAACCACAGAGCTGAAAAATTATTCATAGACTATGCATTTAAACTGTATTTTAAAATGAAGTGGTAAAATCATCAAGATTAAATACCCTGAATAAACTCTATAGGTTACAAAAAAATAGAAATGTATCCAAATGTTTTGGAGGAGAGCACAAAGAGTTGGTTTGTTTTTTTTTTTTTATGTGATGTATTTGTATAATTGATGTCATACAAAAAAATTCCCTAGTAGCCAATTAATGGTACAAAGCTCAGCTTGTGATAATTAAAAGCATTATTTTCTTACTATTTTAACTCTCAAATTATTTTCTGACTGTTTTAGCTCTCAAATTATAAGCAAGGATAATTGTTTAAGCAAAAACCAATTTTTTTCAATAGAATCTTGGTACTTTATTTATCCTATTTACGTTGATTCTAAACTGGGCAAAACCTGGCCCATACATTTAAACTCCAACAGAACTGCACCACAAAACAGGGCTGGAAAAATGCCTCAGGATATTTTATATTGCTGTCACTGAAAATGCATATGGAACTTCAGTTTCCACTACAAAAATGAGATGAAAATAAAGTTATTTGCTCTAAAAGCTATTACAAGGGAAGACTGTGAGTGTAATAAATTTTTCCCTTTCAAGAATAAACAATGCATGACATGACTTTTATTTTCTTTCAGGGAAGGAATGTAATAGGCTGAGTTATGTGGCAGCAGTTGTTAATACTTGTTTTAATTATGAATCAACTTTGATTTAGTAATACACTGCCAGACAAGGTTTCCAATCCACACTGTGGAGCAAATGATACAACTCACATTTGGAAGTGAAACAAGAAATTACCAAAGTGGGATTTTTTTTCGCCTAGGAAAAAAAATAATTTGTGGAAAAACTGTATTAATCAGGAGCTTCATGATAAATAACCAGCAAAACATAGGGTAAAGAGCTTCACTGTTTATATTAATCTTATTGTAATTTTAACCAAATAACATTTTCAAACATACCTTTACCCAGAAACAGAAACTCTTAGCATATTATTGACAATATTTTGGCTAAACACTGAAGCACATTTTGAAAACACTTCTTTTTCATAGATTTAATGATTAAATTTGATTGACTTTAATTTTCACAGATGCCATGGCTTTAACCCCTGTTTTCCATTTGAGACAGATGCACAAAAAGGTGTTGTGTGTCTCCATCTCCAAATGCAAGGCAGCTCTACGGTTATAAATAAAGGATTTGTTTGGGGGCAAATGGGCATGAAATATAAATTTGTATTTTGGAGAACAAGAAGCTGCCTCCCACTGGTATTAATCTTAACTATTAATCTTAACCCCTTTTAAATTTTTTATATTTCCTGTGTTGTTCTATCAGCTGTGCCATGGAGAATCCTCACATTTTCAACACTTTTGAGCCCATTCTCTTCCCACTGAGGATGGGGCTTGCTTATTTTTTTCGGATTTTACCCATGCAATTACTATGGACATCTAGAAAAGTCCATTCCCGAAAACCTTTTCTATTTTTCCTTCCCTTATATTGTATTATTATTTTTGAACCGTTCACATTTTCACACTGTTGGTTTAATTTGTTTTTAGAAAGATTCCTATGAGGTGAATCCTTTGCAATATTTTGTATCTCCACATTCTGGATTAGGCTTGGGGGTTTTTCTCCTTTTTTTTTTTCTTTTTATTTTTTTCCCCTCGTGTGTGTTTGGTTTTGGTTTTTCCTGTTTTGTCTCTTTGGATGGGTTTAGGAGGTGTGAGTGTGTGATTGGCATGGCAAGAAGTACCTTGGCCCTTTATCAGTTGTGTTATTGAATGGGTTTCATGACTGCAGCACTCAGCATCTTTGATCTTGCTCTTTAAAGATGTGTCTGCCCAATTAATTTCTCATTGGAAAAAGGAAGAGAGGAGTCAGTTAAACATCTCTTTTGATTAATTTTTTCTGACTTTCATTGTTGGCTGCAGGCACAAATAAAGAGCTGAGGAGAAGAATAACCACAGTGTTTGATAATCTGAAAATTAAGCAGACAGAGGAAGACAATGACCCCAAGGGAGCCTCGTGCCAGCCCTGCTGTTGGCCATGGCTGTGCCCCAGGTGCTCCCAAAATTCCCTGGCTCTGACACCTTCCAGAGCCCAGCAGGACTTCAAGGACCTCCTAGAATGTCTCTTTACCTATATATTTATGTTTAAAGGTTACCAATACTCACAAATATAAAATATTTTTAACATACATATATAGATATATAGTTTACACATAAGCACATATTTATACAAGTGAATGAATAAAAATTACTTTATAATCATTGATGAAATTAATGATCAAGATTTGAAGGGGAAAGGGAAGAAGAAGAAGGGGAAGAAAAAGAAAAAGGAGAAGAGAAAGGAGAAGGGAAAAAAGAAAAAAGAGAAAGAGGAGAGAAAGAGGAGAGAAAGAAAGAGAAAGAGAAAGAGAAAGAGAAAGAGAAAGAGAAAGAGAAAGAGAAAGAGAAAGAGAAAGAGAAA
>VZUI01033138.1:0-36820 GCA_013401135.1 Cettia cetti
GGCCGGCCGAGGCAGACACGGGCCGGGCGCGGGGCGCCGAGCGGGGCCGTGGCCGCCCCGGGGCCCGCGGGCGGAGCTGGGCAAAAACCGCTCTGTGGTTTGCGTAACCGATATCCGCGCGTGTCCTCGAGTGACCCGGGCGCTACAGGTCGCCTGGGGCCGCCTTCCTTCGGCCCCGGGCGTGCGGGCGGCACCTGCCCTCGAGCAAGTGGCAGGCGAGAGCCGCGTCCCAACCGCTCCGCAAGGGTGAAAAGAGTTATCTCAGTGTTGAGGCCTGACAGTTCTGCGTGTCGAGCAAGGACCGTCCTATCTGTCGTTGTCTTCCTTTCTGCTATCTTGACCAGTGCGTTTCTCGCCCCAGCTAGCAGGGATCCCGTGGCAGCCTTTCTTTGCGCCCTGGCTGAGTTGTGCAAGTGGCGTCAGGCTGACTTTGTGCCCGGCCGCTCAGGACTGAAACTGGGGCAGCTTCCTGGCTTTGGGTCAGAATTTGGCCATAGTGAATGCTGCGGTTGACCAGTTATGTAGGAATGATTAAAGTGGACTTCCCTAAAGCTTAATTTTATGTTAAGAATGTAATTAATTATGCTAATAAGGTAAACTGTGTTTGACTTGGCCCCTAGTGTGATCATAAACTTAAAACTATACCTGTGAGGTAGTCCTAGAAGCTGTGTGGTCTCTTAAGGCTTCAAGTATTTATGCTATATGTTCTGCTGACTCCCTACTTTCTTTGTCTGGTTGCTGAAAGGATAAGGTAAGGAATCAGTTATTTGAGGTGTTTTGGAATTTTTTTAAGTACTTTCCTAGCAGGGAGGGTAACAAAGCCCATGAGGTTTAAGCAGTGAAATCTTACAGTAGTTGTAGAATTTGTTAAGTGTTGTTCATCTATATTGCACGTTTTCTTCAGTATCCATGTAGCTCAGATGACAGTGTGGGGAATAGAAGAAGTAACTTTTCTTCAGTATCTGTGGCCCTGAGCCACGCAAAGGATGTGAAATGAAAGGAGAATGATTATGGCAGAGAACCAGTAGTTAATATATGATATGGGGGGATTTTTTAAGGTTTTTCTTGAGTGTTTAAAGCATTCTGTTGTAGCCAGATAACAAATGTTTATCAGAGAGTTTTACATTAGCATGTGTTATATTCTGTTGAATTTTACATTCACACAATGCAATTGACTTATAACTTCAGTGGAATTCACAGAACTTTTTGAAATTGTACAATATTAACTTGCTAGTTCCCTTACACTTTTGAGAGAAGAGAGTTGCTGGTCTGGCTTGTATTTGTTTCCTCTTTCAGGAAAGCATGATTTTTTTTTGTGGAGAAAATTGCCTTTTGTTTATTGCAAGTTATCAATACAGCTGTTATTTTAAGTTAATGAAAGCATGTTGAATAATTTTTAGAGAGGGAGCAACAGTGCTAAAGAAACATCCATTAGAATTTCAGCATTGTAAAATGAACCTTGTAGAGCAATATGTCACTATCAAGTAAATACTTTTCTTAGGGGTTTCTGAAGGGGAATGGAGGGGGAAATCTTATCTTGCTTTAGCTGCTGGTGTGCCTGCTCTGCCTGACATGCTACAGGTAATAAAAGAGACTGGCTCTAATAATACTACTTGAGCTTACAATACCTACTGCTAAAGCCAAAAAGCTTTACTCAGCTAGGATTAGAAATGGATGTTTCATGTGACTAAGGGGATAAGGTGTGGTTTATATGGGTCTTTGTGCTGCCTATCTAAATGTTTCTCGCTGGTCTCTGTATTCTAAGTGCTAACCTGTGGGCTGTATTTATCCTTAGGCATCCTTATAACAGCTGTTCAGCTGTTGTCTTGTAAATAGTGTTTTTCTGCCTGTTGCTTTGGCAGTTACTCTTTTTAAAAATAAGTCAGCAGTCTGTGTTGTGGTTATGAAGCTATTGGGTTCAAATATCACAGGTAGCCACGTAGAAGGTTGAAAAATGCAAAGTGGATTTTATATTCTAATATTTACATATGCTGGCTTTAATGTTTAAGTGGTATAGGTTAAATAATTCCAGTTAGAGTTTTACCAGACTTGGTGAGTGAGCTTCAGTTTATTGTACTTATGCTTGGGTTTGGGGATTATTTTCCCAAAGAATTGTTAGTCTGGTACAAATTAGTTCTGGATTTAATTTTTAGCTAGTTGAAGTCAAATTGTAATTCACTATTGAACCAAAGGGTCATAATACTTGTGAATACATAATAATAGTTTCCCCAGCTATTTGATTTAAACTTACTGATATGCAAAGGCTGTGCTTTGTAGTGGTGTAGTACCTTGGAAGGAAGGCAGATGATGCAGCTCTCAGTAAAGCTGTTGCAAATGCAGTTCAAGGTACAGTGCTGACAGACTCTCTTGTGATGTACACCCGAGAGGATTCTAGGGTCTTTCAACAATCAGAAGCAAACTGTGGACAACTTGTAATGGACTATTTTCAATTTAATTCTCATTGGCATTGCTCTGTTTCATAATAAAGTATTTGCACACACTGAAATAAATTGTGACTGCATTTCCATCATAAGGGCTCAGCTTCCAAGTATGTTTGGATAGTGTAAACTGGAATGCAATTTCTTATACTGAAATTGAGAATTTAGTTGACTGTGAGAAACTAAAGAGATTAAAAATGCTGGTAAGTGGTCCAGTGCTACCAATAAGAATATGGTAGTAACACAATCTGATTGCTACTAATTGTGAGTAGAACTTAGACATTGTTACAAACACTTTGTTTCTTTGTGAGATACTAGTTTGAATTGTGATTTTAGTTAGCAAAGTTTTGGGTTTGTGGCACAACAGCTACAAAACCGTGGTCATGTAGTTTACTCAGGCTTAATTAAAGTGACATTGATTTTTAGAACTCGTATTTCAAACCCCAGAAAATGTAACCCCTTATTTTCCAAACATTATTGCCTCAGTTTTCGTGGGAAAATACCAGTACTCTGTGAGTAGTTCAGGTGTGAAATATTTAGCCACTTTCTGGTAGCTAAATAAATCATCTGCATCCAAATATGAGGATCTACTAAGCTGAAATTTAATAATAGCATATTGTGATTTTAATGCTAAAGTGTTAGTCCTTTGAACTAATTTTTCATCTGAATCAAAGCAAACTCTTGGTGTGCACTTGTTGTGTAATCCAAAATATTTGAAGAAGGGAGGGAATTTGAACATTTTTTAACTAAAAACTGTTTGTTTCTAGCCTGTGTTTAAATTATTCACAAGATAAACTTTGATTTCCAACCTATGCCAACGCAAGTGTGAAACTGATTGTTGCTTTTCCAGTGTCTGTTCCAAGTAAACACTTTTTATTAAACTTTAACATTGTTTAAATAATAACTTTGCAGTGACACTGACTACAAAGTTGGGAAAATTATTGCTTAATTGAAGTGAGATGGGATATGTCAATACTCAAATGCTTTACTGAACAGGAGTTAAAAGCAGTGTCTGCTTTGCTTCAAAATATTATTTAGTGTCTTATGAATATGGAGGTAGAGGTTTTTTATTTCAAAGCTCTTAATTGATTCAGGTGATGATAAAACCTTGACTCTTGTTTTTGTAGTTCTTAGACTTGGCTTGCCACCAAAGTGTGTTTCTGATAATATTACCATCTGAAAAACCTTACCATGCTGTCTCTTCAGACAGCATACTCAAAAAAGGAAATTTTGCACAGTTGGAGACTTGCACAGCCCACTTGGGTTTGATGGAAATACAATGCATGAACATAGGTCCTAAACTAACTTTGTGTTTGTTCAGGAAGCAAAGCAGGATTACTGTGGATTTACTGTAGAATTCAGGTCTGATCACTTGTTTGTGGTTCTGAAACTTAGCATTGTTCTAGGAGATGCTTCTGATAGGCACAACACTGCTTTCAGCTCTTCTGATCACATGCATATGTGCAGTCCTGAGCTGGACAGTCATGTTTAGGCATGCAATTTGTACATACAGTTCCACACAGTGTGTGCAATGTGAAATTTGTCTTTCAGTCTTTCCATTTTATTCAAAGAAGAGAAGATGTAGCTAGTTGCTTTGTCCAATTAGTAAATACATAATGCAGAGTAATATGAATGGGAAGATACTTAAGAGGCTGAGGGGGTTGTGCAGCCGGATTGCACACTGCTGGAGGATTGGTAAAGCCTGTTCAATTTCCATTACAAGCAGGCTTCTGTTTGACTCCAGTCTCAAGTTTCTCCTTTTCTTACTTTGAGGTGGGGATATTCTTTAAAAAGATAGTAAAATGGGTCTCAGGAGAGCTGGCATACAAAAAGAGTGCTTGAATTTGCATCACATATCAATTGGAAATTTATCTGTTCTCATTATTCTACTTTAGCTGTTTAGATCAAACATCTAGAATCAAGTGTTTCAGTTTGTCAGACTGGCATTCAGGAGTAGCTGTCTTTCCTGTTAAACAAGATGCAAACCTGCTGCTTCCAAAAGGAGATATGAGCCACTACTGAAAATCTGAATCAACTTTTTGATGTCAGAACTAATAGAGTGAAATCAGCTGTGTTCCTGTATTGCTGCCCTGATAATTATATTTTACTAGATGCAATTAAATTCTTGTCTGTGGAAGTAATAATATTTCCTTCTAGAAAGTTCTCCATTAATCTTACACAGCATCAGGAAAACTTAAAACTGAAAGACTATTTTTTGACCATTCTTAAATCTTGTAGCTATATTTGTACATGATAATAATTATCTTGCAGTGACAGAATACATTTGGTATATATTTTTGTGACCTCAGTTGCTGTTTCTGTTCTCAACATCTGCTATCCTGAGAGAATGCTGCTTGGTCTTAACAGTCTATAAATGTTGAAATGACTTCAGTATCTTGGCCAAGTGTTGAAATTTTAACTTATTTTACTAGATAGCCGTTCATATTTTAGAAACATCAGAATTATTCTAAGTAGGATAAGGACTACAAATACAATCAAATATTTCTGAGATCAGACAAAGGGGATAACTGTCTGACCACTATTAGGAAAAGGAATAGCATGTATTTCCAGCTCAGAACCAAACAGAAGCTTAGTACAATTCTAACCAGCTAAATACCTAGTAAGAAATTATCAGTGTATAATATTCCTCATTTAAATAATTTTTAGAGAATAGCAGAAACATTACCATGATTTTACAGTTGGGAAGTTTGAGTTGGGAAGAAATAAAATTACTTGCATGAAGCAAGTCAGCTGTCAGAAGTAAATTATTAACTAGGTTATGTATGGGTATTGTATTGGAAGGCAATGTTTGAGCTAGGAAATTCATGTAGAATGGAAGTTCTGAATAACAATAACCACTGGATTTCAGTATTCTGCTCTCTGCAGAAGTGGTATGAAAAATGTTGGCACCTTATATCTTTGTCTCAATGCAGTGTGGTTGAATTCCTTATTCCTTTGTTTAGAAGTAACAAATCAGAATATGAAGATGCTTTAGGCAATACCTGAGTACATATGGTATTACATTACCATGTAACAAATGACATTAATAGCCTAGTTATAGCAACATGGTATTTTGTGGATGACAAAATTGACCCAAATGCTCCCCTGATTTCTTATGTAGGATTTGTAGTCAGTGTACTTTGTTCTGCTGTGACAGCAGCACTCTTGAGCACTCAGAGCTGGTTCAGGCTTGTGGACATATTCCTAAGTTCTTCCTTCTGAAAATATTCTCTTATTTCAGACAGGTTTCCAGTAAGGTTACTGAAGTTGTCTTAGCTGTTTAAAATGTCTTTGACTATTTATGATTTTATTGAGGACAGTGAAAATGGAAAAAGGAGTATGAGCAATTCCTTGCCTTTTCCCAAGGAAAGAGGGTCTTTTTTATATAGTTCTGTTTTATGCCGCTGGGTCCTTTGTACTCTTACTGCTCTTGAAGACTGAAGATAATAAGCTATACTATAAATAAGAATCTACTTGTAGAAAAATCTAATAGTATTTAAGTTATGGATATTCTCTAGTGTTGTCTCTGCTTTGCTTTCTGATATCCTGAGCATGGTAGCACAAGGAATTGGCATCGCATCTCTCTGATTTAGAGAAACTAAAGGGATAAAAATTAATTTTCTATTGTAATACTTACCTTGGTATGCAGAATAAAATAGATACCATTGAAGCTCATTCAGAATGCTGGAGGGATACTGCTGATACCATTGTCTTATAGTTATGTAGTCATATTTCCCAGCATGAGAAGGACCCAAAAACATGGTTACAAGAATAAAAAGGTATAATAAACAAGCTTGAAAAATCTTATTTTATGCAGCTGGAAGGTGTCTGACTCTGTGTTAGCACTGGCATGAAGGACTTGATGTACTGTTGTGTAAGATGGTTTTGGGAGAGCTAACAAAGGTGCAGTTAAAAGATCTAGGCTGGGACTGCTGAGGTTGCTTTTGGTGTCATCTTGCTTGTTTAGGAAAGAACAGGTGAAGCACCAAGGACATATTTAATGTTCCAAACTTGCTCCAAGATTTCTCTGGAACTTTGAAGTAAAGACTATAGTATCTTTAGAATGGAGTTACTGACTTTAAAACCTAATTGGGAGATGGTGGAAAAACAAAGGAGGCCTGTTCTTCTAGGTATCACTTGAGAATGCCAATTCCCTGGTATCTCCCTTGACACATTTGGGCTGGAATGCTTGACAGCATGGCATGCCTTCAGTCATCTCTGGAGAGAGTTGTCTCTTATGGTTTAAATTAGCATTAGCTGAGCACTGATGTACTATGTACTTCTGTCCTAAGAAGGCAGATACATTTACAATACAATTCTCTCCCCTTCTCTCCATGCCCCTTACATTTTCATTCTTCTTTCTCTTATGCTAGAAAGCCCCTTCCTTTAGTCTGATTTCTTAAGTCACCATTCCTTTAAGCACTGTTAGTCTTGCAGTTCTGATTCTGGTTTTGTTGCCTTTTTTTAATTGAGATGATAAGGCTCTTTAGACATCCAGATTAGGTTTGTACAGGGATGGTGCCCCTTTTTGCTGCAAGTATTTTCTTGGGTATTGTGAAGGACAGCCTTTGCTGCTCTGAGAGCTACGTCATTGGTGGCACATTCTTACAATAATTTCCTTTTCATAGTGGAATATGTGAAATATACAGCTGCTTGAAGAAATGTAAATTAATAGGACAAATAAGAGTGCTAGAGTTTCCAATGAACACAAATTAAATAAGCTATTAATTAAATATTGGAATGAAACAAGATAAGTATCTATTGTATGATCAATACGAAGCACTGTCTTCTGAACAGATGCTTGCATTGGTATTTTTTGTAGTCAGTATTTTAGAGGTTGATAAGTCTCAAGCTTTAAGTTATAACCTTAATACATTTTAAAAATGCATCTCTGAGTCTGGAAATAGTACTGAGACAGTAGAACTGTACAAAACGTTGCTTACTAGAAATGCTCAGATTTGATTTGGAGTCCAGATTCTGCTTGGTTCATTAGAAAGCACCATGGCTACAAATGGAGTGATAGGTTCTGGACAAGTAGACAGCTTGTTCTCAAAGAGATCAGTTATGTTGATGCAATTACATGAAAACAAAGCTGGTCTACCTTTCATTTTACTGTATTTTTTTTCACTGTAGAAGTCTTACCTATTTAACTCTGTAACATACTTGTTCAGAAACTTAGGTTTGTACCTACTTACAAATTTTTCTACATTTTATTTTGTAGGGTTTTTGTGTAAACTATTTGTCTCACTTATCTCTTTGGTTTTCAACTTGGGTTTAAACTGAATCTTTTTCTCTCTAGCA
The DNA here is from genome assembly GCA_013401135.1 of Cettia cetti. Classification (NCBI taxonomy): domain Eukaryota; kingdom Metazoa; phylum Chordata; class Aves; order Passeriformes; family Sylviidae; genus Cettia; species Cettia cetti. The sequence continues at coordinate 7,740 of VZUI01033138.1, forward strand.
CAGGACTTTCTAGGAACAGGTTGTGACCTATTTCAGCTAGAACACAATCCTTAATTTGAGGAGAGGGTTGGAGAAAGTGGTTTTACTAGTTAAAATATTTATATCTGAATGTGAATTTGTATTTGAAATTGCTCTATGGGCTAGACTAGAAGGAAATAAAAAGCACACTTAACATAACTTTTAAATGCATATCTTATAATGCAACTTTATTACAGAGTTTAATCTTCAAAATAGCTGACTTGTTTTTACCATCCTGTCTGCTACTGAGAGTTAAGCTCAAGTAACTTCATGCCCTTGGGCAGACCTAGCTGATATGATCCATTACCTGTTGTGGCCCACAGTATGTAATTTTAGGCAACTGGAATGTTTGAATGTGGTCACTTTCCCTAGTGAGTGTTTGAACAGTGACATATTTTACAACCAGAGTTTACCTCTTGACTGGCCTTGCTTGCATAGAGAAAAGGCTCAATACTTGGATATCAGTGATATTTAATAAGAAGTTAATATGGCTCAAGGAAGATAGTGGTCTTTTTTGGAGGCTACAGGCACAGGAAGGAAATACATAATGTAACATGTCTAATCCTGCACAGTTAGGTTTCAAGAATACGTCATGTGCTTGTAAGCAAATCAAATTGGAGTAAAGCATATTTTCAATTTAGATTAGACTGCAACTTTATAAAGACTCTAGACTATATAAAATCTTTTTCTCACATTAAGTGTACCAGAGAGAGAAAGAAGGGTGAAACTGCCTTGAAGTTATTTTTTTTTCCACCTAAGGCCTTTTGTGTTGAACCTGGAAATGTTCAAGCTTTTAGGTAGTTGAGAAAGCTGAGATATACTTGCCATGTTCTACTCTTTTTTTTCCACAGCTTCATCAAGTGAGGTAGTAGTTGCTTGATTTTTTTAAAGATTTTTTTATCAACTTACAGGCTGTGCAGTTAACTCTGAAGCAGTAGCAGAGAAGGGTAAATCTTGTAAAGTACAAATGTTAGTGTAGCCTAACTCATTAAATTTTAAACTATATGTTTATGTTTTTTTTTCCCCCAGAAATTACTTGGCTATATAGACTCATGTAAGCCTTCCCCAGAGAACAAGGACTGATTCTTAAGCAGTGTAAAACTTTGCTGTTACTGTTCTACACCTTGTGTTCAGCTGTCTTGAGAGCAGGAGTGTTTAAGAAAGGCAAAGGCCTCTAGTCAGTCCAGGTACACATTGTTGAGATTGTCTGTAGCTGTAATTTCTGAGTATTGAAAGGACTTTAAGTCTTTGATTATTTGAGAGGTTGATATATCAAACTTGAAATAATGTTAACATAGTGGTGTAGATCCAGTGCTTGGATCTTCTTGGAATATGCTGTTTATTGTAGAGTGTGGGAATGTCTTTGGATTTGTTTTAAATACAAAAGGATAATCACACGTTTCATTGTCACCTGTGATCTTCTTCAGAAGGAGCTGGAAAGAAGCTTTCTCTAATCTTGTTTGTGTTGTTCAGCATTCAATGGAATACAGATTCAAAACCACAATCCCTATCAAAGAGGTCCTACAAGTGAATCTGTGTATGCACACAGGTGACCAAGTCATTCTGAATTCTTTTTCTGAAAGAATTGCTGCTTGAAAAAGGGAGCGGCAGTCGTGGCACCAAAACTCTTGCAGTACCTCACTGTTTGTTGTTTACAGAGCACTTAAGAAAGGAAGCAGTAACGGGCCAATAAAAGGAGTTTTTGCCAGGAAAGATCTGGTTTGGGTGATGAATGTGTGTATGGGTAAAGTTTATTTATTTGTTCCTTTAGAAATTTTCATGAGGGTTTATTTCCAAGGTTCAGGCTGTGCATATGAAACCAGGTACTGGGGATCTCATTGGGGAGTCTCAAAACTGCCTATGAGGCAAAACCAATGATGTGTTTAGTTTATTATTGAACTGAATTTTCCGTCCAAAACTTGAGAAGAAAAAGTGATATATTTAAACAAGATAGAAGCTAAGTTGGTACTGTAGTTCAGGAATGATTTTTGATATTGATTATCAGCATCTCCTTATTTAGGCTGAGAAGCAACTGCAAGAGTCTAAAGACTGCCTGAAAACTTGGTGGGTGTGTTTCTTTGAGGGGAAGGGAAAAATAGCAAGACAGAGGGGCCATGGGAGTACCTGTCAAGTAGTTGTATAAAGTTTTAGTAGTATAAATCTATTTTCATTAAATTAGTATGTCAGGAACACCAGCTGAATGCCCTTTAGGGAGGACAAGCAAGGTCCAATTGCCTTGCTGCAAAAACATCCCTTACTAAATGTGCCTAAAATTCTGTAAGCAATGACCAAACAACAGAGTAATGCAATGCCAAGTACCCTTTTGGCAGCTGGGGGTGGTCGTGGTTGTCTGATAGTTATAGATAATATTTTTCAAAATGAGAGCCTTTTATTCACCTTCTGGATATGTTTCAGTTGTTCTGATTTAATAAGTCTTGAAGTAACTAAAAATTACCTCAATATTAGTGATCTTTATTACTTTATTTTTCTGGCCTGTGTCTCTGTATTGGTCTGGAGTGACTCTCCTAAAGTCATCGTTGTGCCTGGGGCTAAGCTTCATTCTCTCTTCTTTTTAAGAAAGCTTGCCAATTGAGTTAGGCCACTTTGAAAAGCTTTTATGGCTTTGATACGGGTTGAAAGCTGCTGGAGATGAGGTTTATCAAATCCATTACAGTTCAGCATTATTCCATTTGATTAGTCCCCCTTGGCATACAGATAGGATTTGAAAGAAAAGTCTTCAGCAAAATTATCATCAATAATTCACGTGTTTATGTTACAATTGTACATACTGCATACGAGAAGCTTTATTTCATAAACATAGACTTGTAACGGATACATATTCTTCATTGGAAGACTTCAAAAAGTGGCCATTCACCAGACCAGATTTCAAGTATTTAAATACTTAATATTGTGACATTTGTTTTCTGCTAGAAAGTGTTGTAAAACCACAGCAAGAATGTAGGTTTTTTTCTGGAATCTCTGATGGGGACTAACAGCTTTCCATTGCAAGGCAGGGAGGTTACAAAGCACTTTACAGAAACAGACCTCACGAAGTTTCATGGGTCAGCCTCACCTTGAGTTCTCAATCTGTACAAAAACAAAACACATTTTTTTTAGCATTATGTCATTTGTTGAAAAAGGTGTATTGAGTGATGCATACTCTCAAGTATACCAATATGATTTTCACAAGAGAGTTGGCTTAAGTTTCATTTTCTGTTCTCCTTTTTGTAAATTTTAGGGAAAATACTTTTTTTAAGAGTGTTAACTGTTTTATTGTACTCTGAATTTTGTCTTTTTTACTGAACAGGTATGCCTTATTCCCCAAGAATACTCCAGTAAGCATTTAGTTACATGAATCATCTTTAAATGTCAGTATCGCCCCAGGACCCTGTTGAGGGTTACACATTTGTCAAGAAAAGAATTGCTCTCATCCTCATGCTCATTAGACCTTTCACACTCTTAAACTCTCAGCCAATTTAGTGTTAATTTTGACTTTCCAAGTGTTTTTCTTTATCAAAAATTTGCCTTTTTTACCTTTTGATCGCACTTTGTTGCATCATTCAATACATTCATCTCTTAGTGTGTTCTTTGCAACTTTAACAGAGGTCCCAATTATTTCATTTTTATAACAAAGTTCAAGCAAGAAAAATTGACTGGTTTTAATTTGAGGTTGGAAGTGAAAAAAAGTTTTTGATTTTCTTCTCTTCATGTTCAAATCAAGCATGTTTGGCTTGAGTCAGGATGTGATCCAGGTATTCTTTGCAGAATGAAAGCCTTAATTTGAAGGGATTTAGTGTCTCTTTGTGCTTTCATACCAACAGATTTATATTCAAATGACAAGCATTATATCAAAAGGACTCATTTTAAGGCATTTGATATGTGCTTTTGGAAGTTGGAGTGATTGAAGAAATTGCTATTTTTCAGCTGTGTAGAGCATCTCAGCTGCAGAACTTGTAACTTAACGTAAATGCAAAGACAGTTGAGCTTAAATGGCTTTTGGTGCTTAAAAGGGAGACAATGAGAGAAGCCATTACTTTACTTTAGGAAAAGCAACTTTCAGATAGTGAACAAGTAAATAATTTGAAGGGGGTGGCATCTTGTAGATCCTTACATCTTTTACTCATGGATGTTGGCTCTTTGAAATGCTGTTGTGGAAGGAATGATGAGCTGCTGTTTAATACTCACACTTTTTGGAGTCCAAATTTTTCACAATCTTATGGCAGTTTATTTTTCTTACAGAAGTGTATTGTAACCATCCAGTCCTTCTTCAGCTGCTTTCCCTTGGGTGGGCCTGGTAAGTTTTGTATTCTATTGTAAATAGCTTTGTCATTGCAAGAAGGGTTAATTTATTTTTGGTCATTCTTTCCACTTGAATGTGGAATAAGAATCAGGTTCAGCTATTGTTTGACTTTTTATAACAGTTTGTCAGCTCTGTTTAAAATTGAAATGTACAGTACCAATATATTATAAACAAGAGCCAACGTGTGCCCAGGTGGCCAAGAAGGCCAATGGCATCCTGATCTGTATCAAAAACTCTGTAGGCAGCTGGAGCAGGGCTGGTGAGGTCCCAACTCGAGTGCTGTGTGCAGTTCTGAGTCCCTCACTACAAGAAAGACATTGAGGGGCTGGAGTGAGCCCAGAGAAGGATGGTGGAGCCAGGGAAGGGTCTGGAGCACAGGTTCTGTGAAAGAGAAACTGAGGGAGCTGGGGGGGCTCAGCCTGGGGAAAAGGAGGATTAGAGAGGAACTTATCAGTCCCTACAACTGCCAGAAAGGAGAGCATAGTCAGGTGGGGGTCAGTTTCCCAAGTATCAAGTTCATAGTTATTTGGGGGAAAAAGAATTCCTTGTTGAAATAGGGTTTAGCTGTAGGCAGTTTCCCTGGGTGTTTGGGGATTTTTGTGTTGATGTGACTGCAAAATTTGACTTTGTGTGCTGCATGATCACGTGAGTACATCCTGTTTCATTTCATGTAGCTGTAGCAATGCAGAGCTTAATGGAGGCAAAATGAGGTAGCAGTTCTAATGAAAGCTGAAATGTTTACTCTTTATTTAGGTTAAGCCATTAAATAAGTATATTCAATGTTTTCTCCATACAGAATGAAGACAAATGTAAAGATGGCATGTCCAAGGAATTTTAAAAGATGTAGACCTCCTGACTGAGCAGTGCTGTGTTTTTTATTCTCTCTAATTAGTAAAGTAAGTATGAATCAAACCTATGCTTCTGGGAGTTAAATGTGTCATTTTTATGTATATATAACAATGTTGAACAATATTTTGTGCCACCCTAATTTTAATTCTGCTAATATGTTAAATTCTCTTGATGGGAGAAGATAGGGAATTATGTATAAGAATATGTAATACACAGGGGCTTTTTGGGAATTTGTGTTTTTTTAACTGGGGTAGAATTATTTAATCTGATAGAAAGTTCTAAATTACAAGGGCATCGTGTTAATGTACCACTCTGATTTTGGAATTCTTCATAAATAAGAAATCACTTATGTAAGTTTATGATGGTAGTGAAGGACTGCTGGTAATACATCAGCCACCTCTTGTACTTATACCTGCTTGTTGCTTCTACTGGAGCAGTACCCAAATGCTTGGTTAAAATACACCTTCTCTCATGATAGTTTCACTCTTTAGGTTTTTGTACTCCCAATTACCTTACCTTAAAATAAATCCCTGAGATGATGGCTGGGGTCAAGTCCCAAGTTGTTCTTGGAACCTTTTGCTATGCTCTGGACTCCAGGCCACATGTTTACACACATTTAAAACTGTGAAGACAGTAATAAACTTCAAGTATTTAATGGTGAGATAAATTGTTTCTAACAATTCTCTAAGAATGTCTTTTTTTCTTTTTTTTTCTACCAGCTGCTGTTCTCTCACAGGTGAAAGTCATGATCACGCTAACCGAACTCAAATGCTTAGCAGATGCCCAGTCATCCTACCACATACTAAAACCATGGTGGGATGTCTTCTGGTATTACCTCACCATGATAATGCTGCTAGTTGCTGTGCTCGCTGGGGCTCTCCAGCTTACTCAAACCAGAGTATTGTGTTGTCTTCCTTGCAAGCTAGAATTTGACAATCATTGTGCTGTGCCTTGGGATTTAGTTAGAGCCAACCTCAACATGTCAGCTAGCTCAACAGCACCGATAATCATCCCGCTTAAAATCCAGAATTATCTCCATCGGCAGCAGTATTCCTACATTGATGCAGTCTGTTATGAGCGACAGCTTCACTGGTTTGCCAAATTTTTTCCATACCTAGTGCTTTTGCATACCTTCATTTTTGCAGCTTGCAGTAATTTCTGGCTTTACTATCCTAGTACAAGTTCCAGGCTTGAGCATTTTGTAGCCGTTCTTCAGAAGTGTTTTGACTCTCCGTGGACAACGCGTGCCCTCTCGGAAACCGTTGCTGAGCAGTCTGCAAGGAAGTTGCCGATAGCCAAATCAAAAACAGTGATTTCATCACCTCAGTGTTCAGGAGACATAGGGGCCAGCAGACAGTCCCTGCCATATTCACAACATGGCTTGGAAACAACTGGAAGAGAAAATTCAAGTGTTCTTGACAAAAAAGAAGGGGAACAAGCTAAAGCTATATTTGAAAAAGTGAAGAAATTCAGAGTACATGCCGAAGAAAAGGATGTCGTATACACAGTGTATATGAAACAGATTATAGTGAAAGTCTTTGTAGTTGTCGTAATAGTAATTTACGTCCCCTACTATTTATCATTTATTACACTTGAAATTGATTGTGTAGTTAATGTTCAGGCCTTTACAGGCTACAAAAGGTACCAGTGTGTTTATTCGCTAGCAGAAATTTTTAAAGTTTTGGCTTCATTTTATGTTGTTTTAGTGATCTTCTATGGATTAACTTGTACTTACAGTTTGTGGTGGATGTTAAGAAGTTCACTTAAGCAATACTCTTTTGAGAAGTTGAGAGAGAAAAGTAATTACACTGATATACCTGATGTGAAGAATGACTTTGCATTTATTCTTCACTTGGCAGATCAGTATGATCCTCTTTATTCCCAGCGATTCTCAATATTCCTGTCTGATTTGAGTGAAAATGAACTGAAGCAGATAAATCTTAACAATGAATGGTCAGTGGAAAAACTGAAAAATAAACTAGTAAGAAACACCCAAGACAAGACTGAACTTCACCTTTTCATGTTAAATGGTCTTCCAGACAGTGTCTTTGAACTGACAGAAATAGAAGTCCTAAGCCTGGAGCTTATTCCTGAAGCCAAACTTCCTTCAGCTGTGACCCAGCTTGTCAATCTCAGAGAGCTTAATGTTTATCATTCATCACTAACGATGGATTATCCAGCAGTCAGCTTTTTAGAAGAAAATCTGAAAACCTTGCGTTTGAAGTCTAGTGAGATGGGAAGAATTCCATTTTGGGTCTTTCATCTAAAAAACTTACAAGAATTATGCTTAACAGGATATTTCATGCTGGATCATCACAACTCCATATACAATGACGGCTTTCAGGGGCTAAAAAATCTGAGATCAATTCACTTAAAAAACAACCTTTCCCGTATACCTCAAGTGATTACAGATCTTCTGCCTTCTTTACAACACTTGTCTATCAACAATGAGGGCAATAAGCTGATAGTGCTAAATAACCTGAAGAAGCTGGTAAACCTGAGAACCTTGGAATTAATCTGCTGTGATTTAGAGCGCATTCCCCATTCCATTTTTACCCTAAACAATTTGCATGAAATTGACTTAAAAGAAAATAATCTCAGAACAGTGGAAGAAATAATTAGTTTTCAACATCTTAAGAATCTTTCTTGCTTAAAATTGTGGCACAACAGTATTTCATATGTCCCAGTGCAGATTGGTGCGTTATCAAACCTGGAACAGTTGTATCTAAATTATAATAATATTAAGAATGTTCCATTGCAGCTATTTCTTTGTAGAAAGTTACACTATTTGGATCTTAGCTATAATAAGCTAACCTCCATCCCTGAAGAAATCGGATATCTGAGCAACCTGCAGTACTTGGCTTTGACAAAAAACCATGTAAGTAGAACTTTGAATTACTACTCATAAACAAAAATAGACTTAAGCTAGCGTTCCTTCTGGAACAGCCTCGAGCTTTTGTGGTGTTCATGATTAATGTAAATCCAAAAAAAAAGGGGTGATGCTTGTTTAATTACTAAAGCTTTGGTATCAGCAAATCTCACATAATACTGAATAAGTACTATCCTGGTTTATAGTGGCTTAAGGGCTTTGATCCAGAGATGGTATAGGTTAGCATGGCTGCAGAAACATATCTTCCCTTTCCCTGCAGTTGTCAATCCTGTGTAGTGCTTTAATGGAAGTGAACAGTGTTTAATGTTTACCTTAAAATGTCAAACCAAAAGCCAAAGTGAATGAACAGCTGGTTGATGAGCAGCTCAGGTGCATGACTGGGAAGAGGGAAATAATTATGGTTGGTAACCTCACAATCAGTGCTAAACTGTCTGCCTTGTTCGTGTGGGTCTGAGGCTTGTGACTTCTTTTGAGGTTTGTAATTGTTTTTGTTGGTGAGGCTGGTTTTGTATGTTACATGTCAGTAGAGTGGGCCAGGATGACTGTTCGGCACAGATAACTGTTTGTGCAGGTTTCACAACACAGAAGCTCCTAATGTCTCTCCACAGTCTTGTCCTTGTGCTTGCTCTTCATTAAGGGGTTCTTAGGAACAGTAGGCTCTTCCTCTCCCCTGCCACCTGCACACGTCTGCATGCAGTTCTGTGTGCATGCGTGGATGTGCTCCCCCTTCCAGGCTTGGCTTATGCCAGGAGCTGAGCAGCTTTGTAAGAAAACAGGGATAATAAAACCATGCTCTCAAGCACTTGATCACATAATAATAGAGGAATTAGTCTTCCTTTTCCTTTCAGAAACTAAAAGGGGTTTTACCCTAAAATAAAAAGGGGAAATGTCAAAACATGCAGCTGCACATAGGCTAACAACTTCTAATGTACTTTATTTTTGTTCTTCTCTTTCCTTTCTCTAGATTGAAATACTGCCAGATGGATTATTTCAGTGCAAAAAGCTGCAATTTCTTCTTCTGGGAAATAACAGTCTGATGAATTTGTCCCCTTTTGTGGGTCAGCTGCTGAATCTTGTTCAGTTAGAGCTCATTGGAAACTATCTTGAATCACTTCCTGCTGAACTGGAAGAATGTCAGCTCTTAAAACGAAATAATCTAATTGTAGAAGAGAGGTTGTTAAAAACCCTTCCACCTCGTGTAAGAGAGCGTTTGCAGGCATGTTCAGAGAAGTCCTAAGTTTGAAATGAAACTCTGCATCGTTGTATTCTACAAGTCTGCTCAATATCTCTCTAAATATTTGTATAGGTAGAGAGGAGTGAAGGAGAGAGAGCAATTTACAAATCAGTCTTAAACTTTAATGCATTGAACTGAGTTGATCATATTGGAAAAGAAAAATTTATTCAGATTCAAACAAAAGATGCAGCCTTTTACAGGTATACATGTTTGAATTTTGGAGTATGAATTGTTGGTTAGGTTCTACTGATTGAAATAATTCAGGTAAATGTTTATGGTAGTATTGAAAAAGAAGAGAGGATTGCCTGGCTATAGTGAGAGTGTATATACTTTTTTCCTATGAGAATTTTTTCTCTTGATAGTCATGATTTAAAATAGTTTTGTCTCCTGCCATATGAGGTCTAAGCACTGTCTGGAATTAGTTTCTAAATATGAACTCTTCTCTAACTTAGGATGTATTAAATTAAGAGTTAAAACTATTTGAACAATTTAATTGCATGGGGTATACTGAAAGTAAATTTTCAACATAACTTAATTTTTCAAAGCTTTTGACAAATACTAAGCATTAATTCTATAGTCGTGGAAGATGCCATTTGAATCTTGCTATTAAATACCTAGAACTGGTTTCAGCATTTTGTCTTAAAAATAGTAAATGAAAAATTAATTGATGCCTAGAAATTGGGAGGGATCAGAAGAATGTGAAGTAACTGTTGTACGCATGTCCTAGAGAACCAATCTTACATTACTGATTTCAGAAGTAATGATGGCAAACAGAACACAGTATAGTTGCAAAGTTGTCTTCTGTATGTTGTGAGCATCCCAGGTGTTAGTGCAGTGTATGTTGCTGATTAATATTTTTATAACTTCTCATTACTGACTGCCTCAGTGCAGCTTCTCTACACCCACTTATTGGGGAGAGGATGAAGGAGGTTTGAGGTTTGTATTAGGTAGGGATGGAAAGACACAGATAAAATGAAATCACACAACTTATAAACATTTGGGAGGAAAAGACAGGAAGCATTATAAGCTTTGCCTCTTCTAGGGATGTAATAATTTCATAAATCATAGTGATGGGATAAACTCTTATGCCATCCTTAATACTTGCAAAACCGGATGGAAATAAAATGTTTCCTGACTTCATTCTTCTGCTGTGCGCTGTTTTATTATATTTGAAGTCTTAATTCTCATGATGTTTATCATGTTCACTAAAAACATAAGTTATGCCCCTGGGGAAAGAAGAGGTTAGCATGCTTTTCAAAAACACATTTTAAAACTTTAACATAATACAGTTTTCAGAAACCAATTCAGTTATGAATTAAACAGATGAAGTAAACTCTGCCCCAATGACTTTGTGTTCAACAAGTGTGCTAACAAACTGCATTCCAGTTTATAATAACAAATCATCACAGATAAGCCTAGTTTTAGTACTAGACTACTTTTAGTCATCTTTTGCTCCCATTCCACTGCCAGTTTTCTGGAGCGTAAAGTTTATTTTGAATGAAAATGCCCAAACAAGTCTGATCAATGTGAAAGTAGATGTCTTTGCAGGAGCAGTGCAAGAGGTGCATGTTTATCACTGTACTGATGGCATTCCAAATACCTTTGTAGTTGGAGCACTTTTCTTCTCAGGGAACCAAAATGTGTGGTAAAACTATTGCTTTCTATGTACTTCTAGAAATTTTTAGTTTAAACTGGTTAGTTGTGTTTATGTGCAGACCAGTTCTGCTGGAACAGTGTTTCATAATGTCCATGTGTAACTCTTCCAAACTCTGTTAACTAATTTTGAGTTGTGTAACAGTCCCATAGGAATTGACATGGTTCATCAACAGAGCTAGTTGTAGTACATGTGATTAAACCACAATGCATTGATTTACACTCCTGTGGCAAGACTAGTTTAAATAATTGCAATAGGCTTGTCTGGACTTCATAACTTAACATTAAAGAACACTTTATGCCAGTATTTGACACTTAAGACTTGCAGTCTAATAGTTTATATCAGATTAAATGAACATTTTCTTTAAAATTTTTTTCTAAATTGGGAAGCTGTGTTGAAAAAGTTAAATCAGCAAGTAATTGATTTGGCCAATAGCTTCAACTGTTTAGGAATGCATCAGTCCTTTTCCATAATCAACCAAGCCCATGAAGGTGAAAAATGATCTTAAATATTCATTTTACACTAGTTCTGTCAGGCATGAAGTAACGTAACTTGGAGGAAGGTACTTAATTTCTAAAATGGTAGAGGATTTGAGGAATCACTCAAATGCATAATTAATAGTAATATTGTTTTATAGGCTAAATGAGTTAAATTTTTTGCGGACTTTTTGTTCACTCTGCACACACACACACACACCCCACAAAGGAGGGTTGGATTATTTTAGCTGCCTGTTTGGGTGTTTAAAAAACACCCAGACAAAAGCCAGAAAGTATAAAGGCTATGATATCTAGCCTTGTTTTCAAACCACAGTGTGCCTTTACCATTCCTTTTGTACCATGAAACCTAATCCAAGTGCTTAGAATTGAGGATGGGAACAAATGTAACTATGAATTCCTTGGATTCACTTCAGCCATTACCTTAATAGTCACTATTTCTTCAAAATGAGGGAATTTTCAGGGAATCAATTTATGAATCCATGTCAAACTTTGTACAATAATATTGTTGGCATCTAGTCTTTGTATAAATAATAATTTCCAATCAAAAAAGGCTTTTCAACTTGTGTTGTATTGTGTTTAAGAACTTTGTATTGTGACTTTCCGTATCATAAACATTTTGTTTAAAGATTAAATTTTTTTTGCATTACAATTCTATGAACTGTTCTTTATTTTTCATAAGAAATACTGCATTTAATTCAAAGATCAGAAGTTTGCTTCCAGCTGTCTGTATCTGTGTGGTAGCAGGTCTATCTTCTACAGGAAAGTGTGAAGACGATGAATGGCAGTGGGCGATGAACACTGTGGTCCATGTCAAAACTGTTTTCATATTCTGAATTAGGAAAGAAGTTGGTGTGTTGATTTAGAACAAAGCTTCCTTCTTAATTGTTGCTACAGAACCTTTTCCAAGTCTTCCTCTTTAATTTTTTTGAGTTGGGTAAGTATTAAATGCAGACTGGCGTTGTACTGGAAGAAGCAGGTTGGCAATGATTCTCTCCCCAGCTTGGCTCGTGTGGCTAAACTGCCATAAATACTGCTTATGACAAATCATAAATGTATTTCAAGTATTGCATGTGATGTTAGCTCAAACATCTAATTTCTCTTGAAATGCATGATGATACCTGATGGCTTTTTCTGCAGGCCTGGGTTTGACTCCATATTCTTAAAATAAGGGAAAAAGCTCTGATGTGCAAGTAGTGTTACACATTCATGTACTAGCTTTTTATTTTTCAAAATACGAATTTTGCTAGTAAGTTTTACAGAACTGTGGCCCTTTCTTCTTGGACATGAAATGAAATAACGAATAAAAAATTATGCAGCTTACCTGTTTTGAGGAGGTAGTGTTAGTAAAATAAAGCAGGCGGTAATTTTTAAAACTATTTTTTCATGTTCCTACAGATTCATGTCTTTTGTTTTCATGGCAACATATTGTCACTCGAATAGTTTGATTTTTTTAATTCAGTAGATTTTCATCCTGTTAACATGCTTCCTTGGTTATGTAGCTTTTTCATCTTCAGGAATGTAATCTGAAGTTCATTCTGTGACCATTTCTAATAAGTAACTCTGTCTTCCCTTTCTACTCCAATAAATGCCAGGATTATTGAAAACAGTGTGTAACTTTCAAGTTCTGAAAGCAGGAGGCAGTTCACATCGTCCTGTGGATTTTTCCTAGGAAGGATTTTGCAGAATTCTGACTATTTCTGGAGATCAGGAATTAATCAAGCTCTCACACTTTATTTGGCCTTGTTGGGTGTGCAAGTCCATCAAATGTGCAAGTGTAGTAGTGCATTTCCCAGAGGGATAGCAGAGAGTGCAGTGTAGCTCCAGCATGATAGCGAGTAACATAGGCTGTGGCAAGGGGGGGGGAATAGTAGCTGATAGGAAGAAGTAAGCAGTGATACTATGGTCCTGTATGCTTGCAGGATACAGCAATGTTTCAGGAATTTCTGTGTCTGGAGAAGTCTCCATCCTGGCATTACATGAAGAGTTTCTCCCAGAGCTCCATTGCTAGGACATGTAGGTAATGCAGGGGGCAGTAGCAACCCACTCTGGGGCCGGACTGGCATCTGAAAGGGTGTTATCTCAGTCTAGAGTGTTTATTAAAGGAACTGTTACATCTTTGTCTTGTTGCTTCTCTATGTTACTCCATTTATGTGAATATCCATTCCCTCTTTGTTCGACTTCTAATAACCTATAATCTGTTATTTTGTACAAATGTGCACTCTGCTTCATAGAAGCCAGCTAAAGGACTTTTGGGTCATATGGATATACAAGTCATATGCATTTAACACTTGGAGATGTGGAGAATAGAGGATGAAAATGAGTCTACTTGCAGAGAGAGGGGAGAGGAATAATTGCTCCAAGTAACAGGAGAGATCCTTATTACTACTTAGGCCAGCAAGTCTTTTGGGAAGTGTTTCTTGGGAAGTATAACTTGCTCATAGGCAGCTCTGGCAGCGTGGTGCTTAACACAGGGAGGTATCAGTCTGTAGTGCTCATGGGCCTGCTGTTAAACAGGTACATTTGTAACTTGCTGTTGCTTTCTTCCTCTTATAAAAATGCTATTCCTATATTTACTGCTACTGTTTATAAGTGTTACTTATACACTGAATAAAAGTTAATTCTTTTCTTTTCCCCTTCCTCATACTTGCATATCTGTCTATTGCAGAACCACTACTCTTGTCAAAAGATGTTGTAAAGCAAGTATTTGAAAAGCATGGAGGGATGACAACTGTAACAGGAGGTATGTAGAAAAGCCAGTCAGTGCAATCTCCCTGGCAATGCAACCTGAAAATCTCTCAAGTCAGGGTTCAGGCTTTCTAGTATATGGATGGCAAGGGGAAAAAGGAGTGTAGCTCAGTACTTTTCATTGCAAACATAGCTAAGTAAATAGTGAATTGATTGATCATTTGGAATTGCTCAGTAGCAAAAACACATAAAATTGTGATGAAACAGTTGGGTGGGGGTTTTTAGTGAAGGTGTTCATCATAGCTGAAGGTGTTCATCGTCATTGGGGAGGTCCCTCTGGCCTCTGTGCTTTCGCCCTCTGGTCTAACCATTTTCTTGGCTTTTGCTGGACCTTATGCTGAGCTGATTCTATGCAAAAGGCTGGCAAAACACTTTAGTGTACTAGTTTTCTGCTGGTTTGACAAACTGAATTAGTCTGGTACAGTCTGGCAAGTACCAAAAGCCAGCAGAACCGGACAAAGATCAGTCCTGTTGCCTTCCCTTTTGGTAACTGCTTAGAGTGCAACTTTGTATTTGCTTGCAGTATAATTATCCTTTACTCCCTCTTTGGGTTTTTTTGTTTGTTTTTTTTTTTTTTTAATCATAGTATGTTATTACAACAAATGGGCATGACTTTTTTACATGGATTATAAAACATATATATAGCTACATATATGCACATACATAGATACTGAATGCTGATCTGGTATTAAACAGGCTTAGGACACACAAATATAGTAAATATGTTTATCTAAAGTAAAATATTAAGAAGTAGAAAGCATAAGGATAGATTTTAAAAACTCTTCAAGAGTTTGTAAATAGCATGTCTTAACTGTTGCTATCAGATAACAGATATGCTCAGTTGCTGTGGCTGCAATGGTTGCCTGAAAATTTAGGAACAGAAGGGAAAATAATCACACTTCCATGATGTGTAATCCATGACTACTGGTGAATATGTGGGCTCATTAATCCCTAACACTCCCAGTTTTCCTCTGGTTGCTTGTGTTTTATCTCAATTAGTGCTCCATTATGGAGCATTGATAGCAGTTTCTGTGCTCTGTAGAAAGTTTTCTGCTACTTAGGAATGATTTTGGTTCTCCAGGAGCAGTTGCTGAATTGTATTTCAATGTGTGTTATGGCGACCTGAAGTTGGCATTACTTTTCATGAGGTGGACAAAGTGGCTGTGTCAAAGCAACAAAGTGTAGTGTAGTGGGGGTGGAAAACTGAAGAGGGGAGAAAGGCTAGAGCAGGACCTAGCCCTGTAGTAGAGCAACTAATCCTAGTAGCTGTTGTAGAGCAAGTCATTTTCACTGCTGAATCAGTTCCTTCATCTGACTGATGAGAGCTGCTGCTAGTTTTTTATTTAAAGCAGTCTGTCTCATTAAAGAAAACTGCTGAAGTAACTTGAGGGCTGTGCAGGGAATTGATTCTGTAATGTGCTGAGTTTTTGAGTAACTGCTTAGTGAAGTGTACTTGACTCCCACCCAAAGCCAGTGGAAGTTCAGGGTATTCATACTATTCCAAATAACTCTTTCAAGTTACTCAACTCATTCTTCAGGATGTCTTGGTAAAAGTATCTTGTAAAACCAAGTTTTGTTTTCTTTCTGTTCTGTGGTTATAAATTATGACATGTGCATGAAAAGGCAATAGGTGAGTTTTCTGGTATCAAAAATAGCTAGAAACAAGCAATAATGTCAAAGGCAAGTACATATGAATCTTACTTGATTTAAATCTGTTTTTATGCCAAGTGTGTGTGGTTTTGCTGGCTTGAGAAATAAATCCACTAAACAGTCTGAACTGATAATGTATTCTTTCCTGCATTGCTTCAGAGAAAACTGATAAACTTAGGTACAAAATTTTTAATTTACTGAGTTTTACTTTCAGCTATAGCTGCCTGTTTTTCTGGATTTAATAATGCTAGCACCTTATAAAGACAACTTGATTTTCATTGCCACAGATTTACACAGATCCACCAAGATATAAACAGAGCCTTTTATTCCATAGCAGAGGAGACTGAAATTCTATGTAATGTTTCAGGTTGCAGTAGGCTACCATACATAGTTACATTATTTATTATGTTTAAGTGGAGGCTTTTAATAAGTTAAGCTCACAAATAAAGATTAATAGTCAATAGAGCAGTGCTTCTGATACCTTGATGAAAAGTGGTGCATGTTTTACACTGCCCTGCTCTTAGTTCTTAATATATCAAAGATGTTTGTACTGGAAATGCACAACTGTCAGGGAGAAGCTGAAGCAGTGAGCAGATGGGGAAGTGGAATATGCACATGAGCTGAATGTTCTTGAATCAGCAGTGAAGTAGCAAATAGTGCATGACAACTTGTCTTTTAAAACCTCAGGCCTAATCAGTTCAGATCTGTCATTTGCTTCCTTGGAGTATTGCTCCAGGACACTGCAGACTCAAAACAGAAGTGGAGCAGAGTACAAGTTGAGGTTTGGGATTTTTTTTTCCCCTGAAAAAAGCTGCTGTATTCTTCTGTTTTGGGTTGGTTTGAGGTTTTTAACAGAAAATAACAAAGCTGTGCTGCAGAAGTCTGCTATGGTTAATAAGGCTTTCAGCTCCATTAAGTTGCAAAATCCCTCTTGCATTTTTCAGAAGTTTCTGTCTTTAACTATGTGCTATTTGATTTAAACTGCTTTTTTGCATTAACGGCCCACCCCTAAGTGAGTTTTATTCATAATAATAATTCCATAGGGCAAAGGAGTCCCCTAAAGCTTCTAGATGACAGAAAATTATCTCCTGTGTGTCTAGGTAAACATTCCTTTGGCTTCTGTATTGAGGTCAGGGAGATACTAAATCACTGTGGTTGCTGTCTCTCCCTTAGGGTCCAGCTGATGACAGAATTACAACCTGGTATGTAAGAGAATTTAGGCTTGTGCAGGCATGAGATAAGGAGCTGGGAAGGGCACAGTAGGGCTGATTATTTCAGTGGCTGTGCCACTTTTGATCATCCGTAGATAGGAGTACATAGTGACCTACATAGTGGCCATATCCAACTATAAAACATGGAATAAGAAACACACAGATTGGGAGGCAAACTTAGTAATTCTAGAGACTGTACCTGCCATATGTTGAAATAATTGAGCTGGCAAAGGGTACTGGAAAAATACTCCTTGAAAGGGATATATTTGGTTGTAAGTCTGAGTCTGAGCAGCATTTTCTCTCACATCCTTAGCAGCTGTTTAGCTAACAGCTGTACTTTTGCCATCTTCATAGAGTTAAGTCAGTGGCTCCTTTGGCAGTTAAGTCCATAGGTCAGTGGGGAGGGAGTAGCATTTACCTGAACTTTTTCTCAGCCAAAGTAATATGCTAGAAATCACCTTTTTAGTGTAAGCTGAATATATTGATACTGAATGAGATTGTCAGTGAAGTATGAAAGATTCATCCTGTGCAACTGGGGACCTCCCAAAATGATAAGGATCCTGAGAGCATCTCCTCTTGAGAGAGCATATATGCTGAGGAATGCTAACAAAAGGACTGCAGTCATTTACGAACAGTTACACAAATGTAAAAGGTATGTGTGAATGATAATTAAAGATTCAAAAATTAAGCTAGTAGTTAAGTGTCCAGAAATTATCAAGTATTTCCCAGGAAGCTAAAGTGAGCATTTGTAAAGCTCTGCAGTGTTTTGTTTTTGTTTGGTTTTTTCTTTTTTTTTTTTTTTAGTTTTAATCTCCTATTGCGATGCCAGTTTATTTCGGCTTTGAAGTGGTCCGAGAACTTGCCTAAGACACTTCTACTCGTTCTCGTCCTTTGCACCGCCTCAGGCAGTGTTCCCTCCGTGTCCCCCTGACGGCGCTATTGCCTGACTGGCTGGCAGCAGTGGCAGGGCTTCAGGTGCCGGCATCTGCTTCGCAAAGACCCTTTGAAAAAAGCATTTAAGTGAATTAAAGACGAATTACAAGTTAAGCTCCTTGAGGTTTGACTGCAAACACACCCTTGAGTTCCAGTCTCTGCAGTATGGAGCGATACACTAGAAACCAGGAAGGGAAGCTTATGTGGGGGCAGCAATACCAGTTTGTCCTCACTGTGTGCAAAGCAAATGCACTACCCAAATAGCAGAACACTAAAGAATTCCTTATTTTAATGTATGGATTTGAATGCAGAATGTGCATTTTCAGTTTCCTTTTTTGCTGTCAAGGTGTCTGCCGAGTTTTGATGCTAATCAGTCCAAGCTGAAAAATAAGCTGGGTTATTAAGATGGATGTTACCATTACAAAAGTGTATTAAATGGAAAACATCTTGGGAAATGAGAAGTCCTTTTCCATTGAGAAACAGCTTAATTCTGGAGGGAATATAATTCTATTCATCTTCTTCCCACTTTTAATCCATGTCACAATAGTAACCTGGAAGCATGCTCTGCTCGCCTAATTGCCCATTTGCTAGTATCTCTGTCTGCATGGGGCACTAAAGTCACTACATCGCTAATGCTGTGCCACTAGGTTGAAATGTACTCTCCTTCCCAGTCCTCAAATATTTTTTGTTGTTTAGCCTTTTCTTGGATATCTTATTTTCTTCAGGTATCTTAAGTGACTCTGCTGGAAAGGGTTTTTTCATTTCCTTTGAATAGTGGAAGAATAGAATGCTTGTTATTTTGAATCTGTAGATAAGTGCTGAGTAACTTTCTAAGGTATCATGTATTGTCTTCTGGTTTTATTCTATGAATGTGCAATATAACATAAGTTACATGATGTTCAAATGTAATTAAATAAATGTTTCATTATGTAGAATGAATGAGATTTAAAATTCAAATGCATAGCTTGCTGGTGACAAACTTTTAAGTATCTAATAGTACTTTTCATAACAGTCTGGCAAAATGTTGTGTCTGTTGGGTTATAGACAGTGGATTAGTTGGGGTGTTCCTCTGCTGTTTTGCTTATTTGCAATGAATCCCAATTGTCACTTTTTGCTTCATTTCTATGTTTTCAGAAATCTATTTAATGCATTGCTGTTAGCTAAGGTGCTTTCCTGACTGGCTCCTCACCCTCTGGTTTTCTCCTGGATTATACCATGATGTCTATCTCCATGGACTGCTTTGTTCAGTCTCTTCACTCTGGATGCGTTTTCTCTTTTGAGTTTGCAGCCACTGTGCAGTTGTCCTCTAGTTAAATCTCTCTGCATGCATATTTGAGGCTATAAGGCAGCTTTTTGTGGGTCTTTGTTTCAGCTGGGTGTTTCTGTTCCATGGAAGGGACTGCTCACTTCCATGAAGAGGGTGACTGTTCTCATGTGCCAGCTTCAGTGAAATTGCTGGCTGCTGCTCCCAGAAAGGTATCACTGTGATCATGCCATCAGGTATCCCCAGGCTAGTCACTAGAGGTCAACATCACCTTCTGCCCCTGGAGCACCAACAATCACATCATTACAGGATAGTTCCTTGCTTGTAGGAGAACAAACTCCAAAATGCTTTGTATGTTCATGATGGCGTATTCCTGATCATGCCACTCCGCAAGGTTAGGAGGACAGAAGATGAAAGACAGGAGTTAGTAATTTCTCCGTGTGAGCTTTTTAAGGTATCAGAAGCAAAAAAATAATAAATCTGAAGACCTTTGCCTTTCTGTGCCTGAGGCAGCTTTTGGTGAGTGCCTTGGGAACAGTGGCAAAGCCAAGAGGATAGAGCAATAGAACTTGTCTGAAGCCACAGCTGTGTGTCAGAGTTGTAGGTCTTCCAGCTAATGAGTGTAGCCAGGGGCTCCTGTCAGTATAACATGCCCCTCATCAGTGTCAGGACTCTTGGGGATCCCTAGGATTTTCAAGACACATGTATGGTCTTTACATTCCTACCTGAAGACAATTTTTGCTGTTTCTAGCTTGGAGATGCATGAATTAGTCTGAAGTCTGACAAACTACTTCATAACTGGATGAAAGATGAGAAAACTGAAACCCAGGAGGAAAAGTCTAATACTGCATCATTTCATAAACAGCTGAAGGAATGAAGCCTGGTCTACAGATCAGTGTCCCTGAAGATTTCCTCATAGTTGAGTTATTTAAAAGTGACCTCCCTTTTACAGATTTTCTGGTGTTTTAACTAAATCTTTGAGGCATTTTCCTGGCTGGAACACTTTGGAAATACTATCTTCCTCCCCTAGGCAGCCACTTATCTCTCTTCATGCAACTTGAAGGAACTCCTGCGTATCTGAGACTTCTTTTGGTGTATTTTTTTGAAGTCAACCAGCACATTCAATATTTACTAGAGGAATGACAGAGATTGCATCATTAATGTTTATGCTTTACCTAATTACCTCTGGGAACATGATGTGAATAGTCTTCCTCCTAAGAAATCTGCAGAAACTGTATTCGTTACTACAAATGCAGTAACCTCTGGGTCAATTCATCCATTCCACATTTAATGAATGTTGAAAGAAGTGAAGAAAGCAATACTTTTAGTGAGAAGATGGATCAGAGTTTCAAGTGTGGGTCTATACATACCAAGTCTCCTTTCAGCTTTTAACTTCATCAGCAAAGTCTAAGATAAACATTGAAGATTGGAGAGAGAAAAGGAAGATGGACCTATCCAAAGACACAAAACAAGATTGCCTGGGTGTAATTATCAAGGCTTTAACTAATCAGGGTTTTCATTGTTGCTGTTACTTCTGCTGGAAAGTTGCTCATCATTTCCTGTCTGTTTTTTCATAATGACTTAATGTTCTTGTCAAATTCATGGAATTTGAGCCAGTAGTGTGGTTTTATTTGTTAGACTGGAAGAAAAAGGAACTTAAACAGTAATTGACAACTTTTTTTTTTTTTTTTTTTTTTTTTTTTTAATCCTATAGGAGTTCTCTCCTCAGCTGTTGTTAAGAGACATACCGGAAGAGGGAATGCAGACTGCTCTCCATTCTGGCTGGGATGCCTGCATTGCTGTCTTCCTTTTCAGCTAATGCAGCTTCACTGTTTCTGGGCTATAATAAAGGCCTGTGGGCTTGCCAGGCAGCTCTCCCAGCTCCTCAGGACTAGCTCAGTACCTCTGTGCAGTGGTGCCTTGTGTGGGCCAGTTGTACTGTGATGCATGGACCACAGGCCACACCACTGAGATCCTGTGGAGGTAATGGCAAAATGCAGGTGCAGGGCAAAAAAAATCCCTTCTCTGTTCAAAGCTGGTGTATCACTTTTGGTAGGCTGGCACTGCTCCATGTTTTCCCAGTGTAAGTCTGGACAGGTCTATCTATCTGGGATACCGTGCTGTTGTCAGGGCTGAGCTGAAATTCCACGAATAGCATGAGCTGGCACAAGCTGATGGTTCTGCTGAGGGAGGTGGCGCTGCTGCCCTCTCCTCCCTCCTTCCCTCCCTGCAGATATTCCTGCAGCTGTGCAGGAGTGTCTGCACAGGGAGCTAAAGCAGCACTGGGCATGGGCCCAGGCAGTCACATACTCCCCATTCATCCTGCATGTTGTGGTGCATCCATGGCACAGCTCTGGGCTGGTCTGCACCCTTCCCTGTCACTTTGGGTCCCAGAGGCCAGTGACTGTGTCCTGCTGGCAGTTTGGGTGTAGCTCTGTTGACGGCAATAAGGGAGTTTAGCTGTATGGATACAGGCTGTTCTTTGCAATATGTGAATATGAAAATAACTCCAGTATCATATTCTTGTTCTTTAAATTTTGATAAGCTGCCTGTGGCTAGTTGCTTATCTTTGATGCACATAAGTGGATTGTTTTTATATTCCTGCATCTTTCTCTTTGCTGCACCAAAAAGTAAATGAGTAACAGAAATATGAGAGCATTTGAAAACCCGTTTCATGGATTGCTATACTTTGTGTTCCATCCAAGCATCTTTGTACATTTAAGTACCACCTGAAACAGGAAGAACACAAACACTGAACAGTAACCCAAATGTCACCTGAGTTTGACACCTGATATCTAAATAGAAGCTGCAGACTTTACTCACTTACAACCAGTGTCACGATATGAGATCTGCTTGATAAAGGTGAGAAGCAAACACTTCCAGGGTTGAAACCATACCAGATTTTGTATTTGTAAAGGTCAACTTATTTTTAAATAAGGCTTCCTCCAGGATGTTGGAGCAGAGTTTCTCTGAAGGAAAAGAGCAAAAAGCTCTCCTGGAAGGATTGCTTTTGTTATATACAGAGGCCAAATTTTTGCACGTGCTATGTGGTACTTTTTTCTGAAAGCTCTGTGCATAACCTCTGCTTCAGAGTAGATCGTACTCAGCAGAACTGATTTCTTAATGAAAATGAATGGTCAGATTTCCTGTTGCTTGTGTTCCCCAAATACACTGCTCTCCTTTCTCCTCAGAACTGCAGACTTCACCTCTTCCTATATAATTATTGCCTTTTATGTAGCCATTCTCTTGGAAAGAAGCAAAAGCCAATTCTTTTGCTTGGATGGAAGCATGGGCATAGAGCTCTTAACTTCTCCATTTAGAGTCCACTCAAGCTAAAAGTGGATCTGGTTTTATAAGATAAAATCACAGAGAAGTTATATTTTATGCTGAGATAATTTGGCACTGCTTTGTTTTCAGAGTCTGCTCTTGACATCTAGCCTTCCTGTTAGCCTAGCAGAGGTCTTTACAAGCATGTCTATTCATTCTTCTTTTCACAAACTAAAATAGCCTAATGGTGTAGACACTGTCAGCATTACCTTTGTTCCTTCTTTATACTTGTATTTTACACAATAATGTCCAGGAAACAATCCTATTCCTGGAAATTCATCACATTCCATGCAGTTGTGTGGCCTCTCTGATGGTGTTTTTCAGCTGCTTTAAGTGATTCAGTGGAACTTCAATTTGTATTTGAGATTCCTGGAAGGTTTGTCATATACAAAGCTCTAAAACCACAATACAGCAGATGAAGGCAGGCAAAGAAAAATGCATAGTTCTGTCTCTTAAATTATTATTAACCAGTCTATAGGGGAAGTTGTTTGAAGCATTGAGTCTTGGATGTCTCAAGTGTGGGTATATATCAGCCTCTTGCTGAACAAAGAGTCAATGTACTGCATCAATTTCAACCAACAGCTAGACCAAAACAGCTTGCAGGGATGTTTCATCCCCTTGTATTTGTGCTGTAGTAAACAACCCTATCTCATATCTCAGCTGCATGAGTGCTTGGTTTTTGTATGTATGTGGAAATACATGCAGCCTTAATTCTGAATAGTGTGATAGTTCATATTGATAGAAAGTTTTGGGAATGCAGCCTGGACTGCTTGGACACGTCTGCAAATCGCATCCACCAGAAACACCTCCAGCTGTGAGAAGGGAAGACTGGAGCCCTCAGAGTATCATATTTTACCTATGAAAGTGACTCACAGCCAGAACATAGAGGATACAAAAGCAGTTGTAGAAATTAATGATAGAGACTTTTAAATGTGAAGTCACTGACTTGGCTGAATTTGGTGTAGTCCCGGGGGAGACCAAACCACTGACAACCAAGGAAAATGAGAGTAAAAATTAAAATATCAGGTGCATGCTGTGTGTATGAGACTTGAATAGGCATGACATTGGACTGACAATTAGTGCAGGCCACAGATTGCTATTATTTATGCCCCCTCATCACAAAAGCTTATTCCAAACAGTCCCAAACACTGCAATGAAATAAATGGTCTTTTTGGCTGTTTCCCCCCTAAAGTAGAAGGAAGTAGCCAGAGCTGAAATTGTAAACTATCCCAAAGTTTTTGGGGTTTTTTTTTTCCAGTTGTTGGATTCAAATTGATTCCTAGTGAACTGCAAGGAGCAAATACATGACTGAAAAACAACAGCAGAAAAAAAACCCTTTTACGTGTGAGCACTGAAATGGAGGCAAGTTTGAACATAGCAGACATAATTGTTGTGGGGTCAGATGCATTCCATGTTAAGTGGCTGACGAATATGCAGGAAGCACAGTGCAGGATCCACGCCGACTTCTGCTGGTGGAAGTGGAGTTGGCCTGGATCTGTGTCAGGGATAACAGCAAAGCACACACCCATTCATCCTGGCGTGGGCCTTGTCTCATGGTGCAGGAGCTGCTGGGAGCTGCCATCGATTGCCCTCCTGATTGAAGGAGCAACACCAGTCCAAAATGAGACCACTGTTCATTCCAGTGTAGCTGCCCCGACAGCAGCAGCATGGCCTGTGGCCTGTGCTTTCACACCCAGCAGGAACACCAGGCCATGCTTTCACTGCTGACTGGCTCAGTGATGCTTAGCACTATAAATCCAAAAATACTATTAGTTTGATCTGACAGCCTTTACTGTCTAAAGAATCTCACAACTCTTAAAGCTACTGAGCTTATACAGAAGCCACCAACACATTTTGTTCCTTATCAGATGCATCTGTATCAGATAACCCCTGTGCAGGTAAGTTATGGACTAGCTCGTTCCCAATCCCCTGAGACTTCTTCTCCTGCTTATTAAGAGGAATTTCAGGGAATCATTTAGATGTGTGCTGTTTTTTCAGTGTTCTGTTCCAGCAATTAACACAAAATGTTGTTTAAGTTTAGGCAGCCAAGACTGCTGCTGTATTTTAGTGCTTTCTAATTTTGAGAATCTATTCTAATCCTGACCCTTTCCCAACTAACAAGCATACCATATGTCTGATTACTCAGGTTCCCATGAAAAATAGGAAATTAAAAGTTCCAGATGATTAACAAACATTTCTTCTTGTTTGTTTTGAGATTACTGTTTTAAAATACCATGAAAAAAATTTAGAGACTTCTTTCTCAAACATTTACTTTATCGTTTAGATGTGTAAAAGATATTTTCATTAAGAATGTGCTGTTTGTGCTTTTTAGAATATGATTTATTGTCACAGGTTTGCTACCAGTAAAAGATCTACAATTAACTGTTTAAAGACAGTGGACAAAAGGGTGGGTTATTCCATGGTGGAATTTCAGAGGTGGGTAACTAGGCATAGACATTCTAAGCTGTTTTAATGACAGTAGAAGACTTGAATCCTCCAAAACATCTAAGCCCAAAGCATGATGCAAGTTGGACGGCCACCTACAGCCTGTTATCTCTTTGCAGGATGTCAGCCAGAGGAGCAGGTCATGTAACCAGTGACTCTGTCCAGTACAGCATGGAGCCTGGATACTGGTCAGGAGAGGTCCCTGCGCTGGCAAGCAGAGACTCCCCTAAAAGTAGAACTTCTTTGTACTAATGTAGAGATTCTGTGCGTGAGTTTGGTTATGAGCAGACTAATTTGGTAAGGGACAGAAAGCTGTTGAGAAAACCAAACAGTTGAATTAAGCCATCTCTCTGTGAGTGCCTGAATGAGGGGAAGAGATGGTTCCCATGCAGAAGAAAGCCTGTATGTATGTCTGATTCATCTGCAGCATTTCAGTTGAGAACATCAGAGGGGGAAGGCTGGGAGGCAGCACTGGAACAGACTCAGCTGCCACCTGAGGACAGAAAGCCTGCTGTTTGATTCTTGTCCTAATATCCTCCACCAGAAGTGTTTGTCCTTGCTACAGCTTGTTTATTCAATCACACCCATAAATGTGCATTGGTAGTAATAAACACCTCTGTTATTTTGAAAGTAGCAGTTAGTAATTATAAAGTGCTTGCTCTGAGCTCGAGCTGCTGGGCTTCATCCCTCCTGCCTCATATGAGCTGCCCCCACTCGTTGCATCACATCTAAATTTAGATAAGATGCTGTATCCCGTGAAGTGCACTGCTCAGTAGCTCAGAGCTGCAAGAGGCAGACCAGGCACAGCTGTGTAGCTCCTCAGTTAGGAAGATGTTTTCAAATAGATCACTGAAGAAAACTTAATGATGATCAGAAGTGTTACAGAGGTAAAGCAGCCTTCACATCCAGGAGCTCCAGTTCAGCCAAAGGTCAGAAAAATGGGAGCTAGTTCTGTTTCTTTTGGTATGTCTTTAGCTCTGTATTTCTCAATGATATGTGGGGACAGCTGTCAATAGCTTCTCTGGAGACATCTGCTTGGGCCAAATTCTTCCCTGAGGTAGTTGCACTGCTTTCATTGTAATCATACCAGTGATGAATGTGGCTCTTCTTCACTTAAGAATAACAAAAGAGCTCATGAGATTAAACATCCTTTCAGTGTTTTCCTTCTGATTAAAGCAAGTTTTAGTACTTAGAAAATGCTGTGGGCTTAAGAAATGGCTGTATTCTTCATCCTGCTCTGAAGCTTGGCTTCAACTTCCCAGACTCAGCCCATAGCATCCTTGCAATTTATTTTAGAAGTCTGTATTCCCAGTGCACTGCTGTTATTTAAATATCTGGTGCACCTAAAAATCATATTTCAAAAACGTGAATCTGGGGGATCAAGGGTTAAAATGTAAAACTAGAGAAAAACAAACTAGGGAAAAGATAAATTCTTACAGAAACTTCAAGCAGCTAAGAAGTACTAGAGCTGTCAAATCATGCATTTTGGATTTGAGCTGAATCAAATCACAGAAACGCTTTTTCAGTGTTTCATCTGAAAGCAATTTAGCTTTTCTGTGTTAGCAGATTATGCTGTTTTCAACAGTTGTTGGAGAGATGACTGATGAAAAGCATTTTCATTGTGAGTGTGCTTCCAAGTACAGACAGAGCTGGGGCACTCAAACCTTGGTTTTCTCACCCTGATCTCTCCTGAAGCTGAGGGTAAATGGTCTTGTCAAGCTCTGTGCAGCACTGTCCCCTCAGAGCCAGCCTCAGTGCAGCTCTTGGGACTCCAGACTTCAGTGTATGGGATGTATTTTTTCAGGGTGCATCCTCAAATCATGAAGGGATTGGAGAGGAGAAAAAAAACCAAACCAGAACTCTGAGCAGGAATCAGTAGGAAATGGGGGCTGTATCCTGGCAGTTGGTGCTGAGAAAGGACTTCAGGATTAGGCATCCTGAACCTGGACCAGATGTGAGAATCAGCCCATGGCTCCATGAACAGGGGATAACTGCAATGTAAGCTCTGGCAGTGCAATCTCTCCCCGTGTTAACTGAATTTGGAGGCTGGTCTGTGATAGTTTTAACTTGGGTGCAAATCAAACCGTGCTCCTGGTTCTGTTGCCCTCAGTAGCAGCAATGACACTTGGAGAATCTCTTAGGTTATGAATGACAGAATAAGCCAATTGACAGTAAAAGGCAAATGTACTATGTTTGGAGTAATAACATTTCTTATGTGATCTGCCCCTCATTCCTCTGGAGTCAAAGAAAAAGAGGCAACAGTGAAACCAAAGCATGTAAAAAACATGCAGATGGTCGAATCCAGTTACTGCTGCCTACCATTCTGGCAAAAGAAATACTCCAAAGTTACTTCAGATTTCACCAGCCTAGATAGTCTTAAAATAATGCAGGAATTTGCAAATAAATTAAACTTTTCTGCAGGCAGCAGAATTTTTCCACTAGAGCAAAGGTACTTGGAGCCCCAGTTGTGTGTTTACTATCAAACATGTATTTTTGGGCCTTCTTCCACGAGAACTGCACTAAGCCTCCATCCCCAAACTCAGCAGCTATATTTATCCATGGACCATGTTTTCTACTGCAGTATCAGTGACCTTGCATGTAATTATTCTTCACAGGGGAAGCTTAGCTCAGTCCTCCAAGTACTGCAGTAACTCTGAACAAAAATAACCCAAAAGTCCACAACAGGAAACGTTAACAATGGCAGGATTACTGGCCACCATGTCACCATAAAATAAATGAGCAACTGAGAGGGAGTTCAGGGAAAAGAAGCACCACAATTAAGTAACGGGGAGGGACTGACTTATGAGGAAAGATTAAATGAGCTAAGAGATGATGAAAGGGTGAACAGAACAACTGCCTCCAAATATTTGAAAGAAGAAACCATCCAGGACAGGGAGGGATTCTCTAAGCTGCTGCCAGGAGTTAAGAGTAATGGAAAGAAACCAATAAAATGAACACAGCGGTCACCATAACTATTTTTTCAGCTCCGAAAAAGAAACCCAGTGCTTTTGTCCATGTGGAAACCTTGCTCATTTGTCCTGTTTTATTTCTTAGCCATATCCCACAAAGCATGGGGGGAACACTTAAAATTATGTAATGGTGCCATATCACTGACATGTTTCAGGCTGGCAGCTCTGAAGGATTGTGAGGGAGCTGTGCTGACATCCTCTTCCAGCTCCTGTCACTCAGACCCTTATTTCTTGAGGTGCCTCAGAAAGCCTTGAGGTTTCAGCTGAGAAAAGCAGCTCTACACAGCAAAGCACTTAAGCAAGCACTTCAGGCAAATGATGAACTGAACTCCCACAGCTATAAATCACATCCATGATTCCCAAATGAGGAACCTGAGTCTGCCCTCAGCAGTCCCTGAAGCAGACGGTCACAAAGTACACAAAGTCAGAATTCCCCACAGTTATCCCTGGCAGACCTTTGGTTCACATCCCAATGTAGTTAATATTTTTGCAGCAAAACAGCTGTGAGGCATCATGTTGTGTTTGTTTTCACTAACTCCTCCCCAGTGGGCTTATATATTTGTATTTCCTTGTTTACGTACTTGTAGTGTCCCTAAAGGGATATACACACTACCCCTAAGGTTAGGGGCAAGTAACTGGAGGGCAAGTACCTCCCTCTGATGCAAAATTTGTCCCGTCTCTTTGTTCTGCCAGAGATGTAAATCTTTCTGGAAATTTTAGACAAAAGTCCCTTTAAACATGTGGTTTCTTTCAGCAGCAGTTTTCCGACTGCGCTTTTTGAATTGCTGGGCCAGAAGTTTGTGTTTCCAATTGTCACTCTCTGAGACACTTTTCCATTGTTAATACAGTTCCAGGCGCTTTACAGCCTGGTCTCTTTATAGTCGTTCCACGTTCCCTGCGTGCTGAGGTCCAGATCTTTCCATCACAATTTGTGCTGTCATTCTCCCGACGCGGCGCGAAGCCGCCCGCCCGGGAGGGGACAGCCGCTCGCGGCTCCCGCGGCCGGCCGCTGCTCCCCACGGCACCGGGGCGCTCCGGGCGGGCCCGTCCGTGCCGCGGCTGCTCCGCCAGCCCCCACCCTGGAGCCCCTGCAGG
>VZUI01033143.1:0-38257 GCA_013401135.1 Cettia cetti
TGGTCTTTCTGTACTACTACATTTGTTTATTTTAATATTCCTAGTAAAGAACTGCTATTCCTATTCCCAAATCTTTGCCTGAAAGCCCTTAATTGCAAAATTATAGTAATTTGGAGGGAAGGGGGGTTACATTCTCCATTCCAGGGAAAACTCCAGTTTTTCCTTGGCAGATACCTGTCTCTAAACCAAGACAACCTTGAAAAGATGACATTCCCTAGAGGTTCACAATAAGCTCCAGCAGTGATTCCAACCTAAGCTTTAACATATGCTCTCTTGAAACTAGTATTTCTGATAAGAAAACCTATTCAGCTTGTGAAACCTAACTTATATCATGGCCACATTTCTAATACAGTATGTGACTGGGCAATGATTATGGGTTGGGTTTTTTGAGGCCCTATTCAGTAGGTGATTGGTCATTTATGCTGTGGGGAGTTTTGTGGCCCTACTCACCTTCAGAGTTTAGTATTCTATAACGTAAGATTTTGTCTTCCATTCAAGAATTGTTTTTTCCTTTCAAGATTTAATTCTTGAAACCATTATTTTCTGTGTCTTATGTAAGACTGTTAGCATTAAGTAGTATTATTGGAAATATCTGATTTTTTGGTAAGACAAAGTAATCAATCTGATACTTCTTCATAACAAATATGAATAATTTTGAAAAGTGTATGAGTCTTTGTATATTCAAATTTTGGAGAATATTCTAATTCTCACATATACAAACATAACTGCAGTTTGTGTTTGATAGTGTTTCTCTACGTAAGTTATCAAACAGTAAGAGAACATCTCATTTAAGATCAACATTGTGTTCATATGCTTACTAACATTGCTAACATTTCATCTCCATCCTATTGATCATCATATTTCAATATTTTAGTAGTATTTTAGGATTCTATCTCAGTCTATGTTCTCACAGACTAGATTAACAGGCTGTGTTTACGGTAGTAAGTACTGAAACTGAGACATTCCCTTCCATTAGTTTCCATTCTATTCTATCACTCATAAAGTCTGGTCACATACTGATCATATTTACATTATGATGATTATTTATTTTACAAAATTATAAAAGCAAAGTGTCCCAGTGGCCCAATACACCACTGTTTCTATCAGGCTAATTAAACTATTATCAGTATCTGGTCCAGCTGCAGAAGATCACAATAAAAAAATAAATTAACATACTCACTTTGACAGTATGAACGATGATTTTGCTGCATCTTATTCTTGACTTTCTGTAGCACCATCAAAATGTAGGTAAATGCAGCAGCAGGTTCAAAGCTCTAGATTTTCACAGCCACATCAAATACTGATGTTTAGTAAGGTTCTGTCCTAGTTAAGTCCCAACAGGTTCAAATCATAATGATTTTGGAATTATAAAAACAAATTGAGGCAGATGGGAGCTCTAAGTTTGCTGTATGAAGTTCGTTTATTTTTTTTCCGCAACCTAATAATGACATTTGAGTAAAAGGTTGTGCTGGTTTTTTGGAAACTGCTAATTTTTGCTAAACTAATTTTTCATTAGTTAACATTTGGTAAGAAAGGAAGAAGCCACCCATGAAAATGATTTTTCTATGGAAAGCTTGTAGCAGTTTCCTCCATGCCTTACAAAACCCATCAGTGGCTATTTTGAGTATTGACAACCTGTTAAACCAATTAAAGAACTTAATATGCCTCTGTGAGATTTACATTTTAAGAGAAGCCCAGGAGAAACCTCTTTTTTTCTTCTGGCCTGGGAACAGGTAACAGGCCAGCCCAGAACCCTCAGTGTGGCTTGACCAGGCTGGTCTGCACCCTGCTGAGGGCCTGGACCCTTTTCCTGGGGAGCTCGCTGGTCCCCATCCCGGCTGGGCCAGTTTTCCCCTGCCAGCAAGTCAGGCCGGCCCACAGCTGGAATTAAATGCAGTATGGGCCTGGGACCAGCCATATCCTGCCATTTTGTCCAGGCCCCTGGAGATCCTGGCACAGCCCCAGCGCAGCCTGAATCTATCACCGTGACTGCTTTGGCCACTGCCCTGCAGAAAATCATTACTTCTGCAGGCCCTGGGTGAGATATTAACTCTTTCATTGCATGGACGAAACTTGCAAAACATCAATCCTTTCTCAGGTGAGAGAAAAGGACAGAATGAAGACATGCAGAGAAACAAGATAAAGATGCAAGGTGAGTAAAGAAGGAGTCAAGTCCCAGATGGGAGGAGAATGAGGAGATGCCTTAGTCTTAGGCTGAAATTCTTTTGTAAGGCCATGGTGATGGACTGATACACTAGAAATATCCTTTAATTCATGATAAAGCATGGAGGGATGGAGTGTTCAAATTGCAGACATGAACAAAGGCATTTGTGCTGAAGCAAGTAAATGCTGAAGTAGCTGTGATCTCATGGGAAGCTTGAACAGAGAGAGAGATGGAGAGTGATGAAGACCCTTTGCCCCCAGGGAAAGAAGAAGACAACCTTTGTTCCCAGAGATGAAAATGATCTCAAAGATAGATGAAGAGAATCTTTGCTTTTGAATCGCTCATCCTGAAAATAGTACCCCATAACCTGACATGGCCCATGAACACAGCTGTGGGAAGGCTGTGAAAGATGGGAGGGACTTTATGATTGCAGATTTCTGGGCGGCTGCTTTTTGTCAGAACTGAAGCCACAAGAGAACAGTTTCTTGTGCAGAAGTCCCCATGACATGGCAAGAGAAGCTCCTCTTCCTAAGGGAACTGATGAAAGAGTGTTTTAGAGGTGGTAAACTAACCTAAATCCCAGATTTTGTCTCTGTATATTGTCAGTGGGAAAGGAAAAGAGGAGTTGGGAGAGTTGTGAGGGGAAGTGTTATGAAGAATTTATTCTGACTCTTATTACTTTTTTCTTTTCTTTCAGTTCTGTTTAAATGAAGTTTTCTTTATGCCCTTTAAAGTTTGAGCCTGCTTTGCTCTCCTGTCAATTCTTATTTCGCAACAGAATATGCGTAAGTAATTCTAGTGTGTGCCCTTGCATTTGGCCAGCTCTCAAACCACCACATTTTTTGGTGCATTGGCTGGAAACTCAAACTGGTGAACCAAAACCACTACAAAGGTTAAAAAGCTACTCACTTTTCTTGGGGTGATTTAATGATAGTACTGAATTCTCCTATTGTCTGTTTTATGCCCAGAAATGGGTCCTGTAGTTTTCAACTACAGGAGCAGGGTGGGAGCCACAGGAACTCTGCCATGAGCTGTGTTTCCCTGGGACTGCTATGGCAGTCCTCTGATGACTTCTGTGGCTTCTTCTGGAACTGTTCAATTTTGCTTTGGTCCAAGTACCAGACTGTAGGTCGGAGCTGGACACCATGGACCAGCAGGGAGGTTGCAGGACACCGCATCCCAGTTCCGGACCTTTGGAGAAGCCAAGCCAGCTAAACAAAGAAGTCTAAATCCACCAGCTTACTCTGCAGTGAGGAGGTTCAATATTTAACTGTTATTATTATTTTTTTTTTCTGTGCCATGTGGGCACTTTGTTTGTTAAATAGGTTTTTTTCACTTTCATCCAGGAAATTTCTTTTGCATAGGTGGGAAGGAAGTGCCAGAACCTGTTTTCTTGTGCCCAGAGCATACATACTTTGGGCACATCTTACATTGTAACCTAGGACAGTGGGATACAGGAGAATACTGAACTATTAATGTACTTGTGTGTAACTGAATAGATCCTGAACTGTATGGGAGAAAAGTAGAATCAATGCCTACTGCTGTCCACAGAGTGAAAAATGGGAGGGCAGTTCAAAACAGGGAGAACACAAATAAGTCTGAATATATAGTCTGCTAAATGGGATACACAGACATGTTTTGATAGTAATACAGCACCCTCTTAAAATGTAAAGTTTCTTTGCAGTTTATTCTTCTAAAAGATGTAGACATAGCATTGCAAAGATATAATCGAGCAGGTGACATGCTGACACGCTGACCAAGATTAAGCAATTTTCTCTGGGGTTATTTCAAGTTAAAATTTCTTGTTACTGTTTTAGTTACCAATTTTCAGCACAGGATTGGTTGTGTATGTTTATGAAATCTCAGTGTCTTTGGAGACAAATAATAACCTGGGTCAACTAGACTATAAAATGATTAACAAGGAGTTAATAATTTTCTTATTCACTGTTCTTCATTATCACATTGTATTCCACAACAGATTGTAACATACCAAGGTTATGCATACACTGCTTTTCTATACCAACAGTATGAAAACATAGAATATCTGCACCCTGGGAATGGAAATGTGAGGAAGAGAATGAGGGTGGGGGTCCAGCTTGAGTGTTGAAGGGCTATGACAAATAGGTTAACAAATCTGAACTAATGAGGTAAGCCTGTGTCCTGGCCAGCATTAATGAAAGAGTTGTTTTACAGTCTAGTTAGTTACTGCAAGGTGAGCTATACAGAGAAACCATATATATCTTGGCAACAACTATTACTTCATGGGTACTTGAGACATTACTCATTTTAGATATCCAATTTTATTCATTTTTTCCTGTGTAAGGTATATTCAACAGTCCAGATCGTTTAATGGAACATAAACAAGAAACAGTTGTTTATGAGTCCACTTAAGAGTCTGCTTACAAGGTGCATTTTTTAACTTCTGATAGTTATGATCAGCCACAGAGTGCAGTGCAAGTGCTCCATGATGCTAGCAGCATTTCATTTTAAGTGTTTAAGTATTTTCACCCATTTGCTGATACCTGTTCTATTACAGGAAAATGGTACTCTAGCATTTAATTTACATACATAAGAACATCATCAGCATGACTAAGGCAATCTCCATACTAAAAGCACTTTACTTTTACACTTGCAAATCACATATATTATACAGTGCTGCTGTTGTAGATATTGCTTAAACCACAACAACTTTTCTTTTATACAGCATTCTTTTGTAACGCAAAAGACAGAACAGTGATCAAATAAAGTCAAGTTGTCTACTAAGTTGTTTACTAAGCCTACATGCTGCGATCTGACCATATGGATCAGGGCTTGACCTCTAATTAAACAATGCGTCACAACGTTTTTCCCAGGTAGTCATTGTGTATTCATCAGGCTGGAAAAAAATTAATTCTGTCTTAATATTTTATTTTTGATGGTCTTTATTTTAAAAAATGGCTGTAGAGTAGAAACTTTGATTTTCATATTGGTTTTTGAATCATGTTCTTCCCACTGTAATTCAATGAAGATCTTTAAGCTAGTGCCTTTTTTAAAATCTCTAGTTGTGTATTTTTGTGATTTGTTTGCCAGATTCTCAGCTAGAACACACTGACCTACACTGAATTTACTTAAAGTAATGGAAAGGCCTTTTAAAAATTAAATCTCATATAATTTAGAAAGACAAGATTCACCCTAAAACATCAAGCCCACTGAAATTAATTGACTCCAGTTTAATATTCAAACCTTAATCACAATTCTGCAATTTTCATGGAATGTTTTCTCTCATGTAATTGTTTACTCTAGCTAGAAATAGTACCTCTGCACATGCGAGTACATTTTGAGTTAGCCAAAACTTGGTTTTAAAGCAAATTCTAATTGTCAAAATATATGCTTTAAAAAGATGTTTACCTTTGTTCTGAGCCAACTATTGAGGTTCATTTCAAATATTCACTGACTTCTACTCCAATCTACATTCTTAAAAAGAGAAAATGTGAGCTACAATTCCTCTCTTTCTGAAATGTAGAAATAGTTCACATATCTTGTTTATTATCCCAAAGATATAGATGATAAATTTATGCAAATGAATATATTCTACTAATTAGAGTAATTCATGTAGATTCTACATCATCACTTACTATGACCAAAGGCACTCTTAAAATTATTTTATTCCAAATGTATCTTTTCTGTTTGCAAGGTAAGGTGTACAAGATCCCTTCTCTAAAATTTAAAGGTTCTTTGGAACATGAGCTTAAATCTGATTAAGTGAAAATTAGTACACAGGAATCATAGATTGTTTTGCATAGGTAGGACTATAATGCCAAAGAAAATGTTATGCAACCTGTATAAATGAATTTTCAGTGTGACCAGTTTGGAGACGAAAAAGAAGTGGAGTATTAACAACATGATTTCAATTATTGGATATATATTTACAGTCACTGTAACTTTCCTGGTGCTGAAACAAAAATGTCTAGAAAGGATAGGACCAGATCATGTAGCTGATGCAGTAGTTTAGATCTGTTACTCTCTATTTGGCTCAAACTGAAACAAATACATCACTGTGTCTAAGGGCTGCAAACATTCTGTCTTACAAAGGCCTTTTCCTTCCTTAATAGTCTTACAGTCTTCTCTGATTTATATTTCTGATGAGCCTGTAAAACCCTTCAATATATGTTATCTTGTCTTGCAAAATCTTCCTTTCATTTTAAGTATACTTACCAATTTTTCAATATTTGAAACTTGAGTTTAATCTACTGATTTTTGTAGCAGCAATCTTCTTGATTTATATACCCCATGTTTCCTCTCCTTTTTCTTGATTTCTCTTTCTCCTTTTAAATATGATGAACCTTAGGGATTCAGGTTTATTAGGTACCGAGTAATTTACCTTAGACTACTACTAATTTCCTTTTGCCATTTTTATGATACCTCTGCTAGTCTCTGTCTGGATCTCCGTGACCCAATCTATTCACAGGAGCAGACACTATAATCCAGCCCGAGATAATTTTCCATTGCAAAAAAGCCATCTATCTGTGCATCCTGTCAAAATACAGTTGCCAGCTCTCCTTTCTTAGCAGAGGCAGTCAAAGTAATACAATAAAGAATAAAACAAACTACAGCATCAAAAGAGCACCTTGTTTGTTTGTTCATTTGTTTGTTTTAAGGCATCACACTGGCAAAATAAATTAAATTATAAAATTCCCCTCTCTTTGCTTATGAAGAAATTGTTTCCTTCGTTCTGATTCACTGGAATGTGACTGAATGTTTTCCATTCTGTGTTCATTTGGAAGAAATTCTTCTGTTTAAGTTGGTAATTCCTTCCTGGGAAAAAAAATTTTGTTACCTCAGGATTTTGGGATTACACAGTGTCAGCTACAAACTTTGAAACTTTGAGGTAGCACAGTTTTCAGAAGAGTTTTCAGCATTAAAAGAAAACTGTTTCCTGAACTTAATCATTAAACCACTCAGATATCTTTTGGCATAAGTAATTCAATTTGGCTTAAAGAAACTTCAAAATACTTACTTGACAAAATGTGTATTTTAAGTATCAAAACTTCATTCCCCACATAACTGTGTAAGCCAAATAAAAAGAAAAATTGGTTTGGTTTTCCAGATGATGGTGGTTAAGCTAGAAAACTCACTCTGGCTATTAAATAGTTAGAGATATTGCTAAAAACTGGAGTGCCAAAAAAGGAAAAGGAAAGTTTTGTATATTGCCTTCCTTCCTCCCCTCCCCTCCTCTCCTTTCCCCTCCCCTCCTCTCCCCTCCCCTCCCATCCCGGAACTTCCCTTCCCTGTCTCCTGTCTCCCTTGTTATTTTAACATATTACATAAAAACCTAAAAAAAAAAATTAATAACTGTCAGATCAATTATTTAATCTCTAAGAATACAGATGTATAAGATAGACTTTTCCAGCTGTGAACAAACAGCTTAGTTATACATATGATTCAAAATTAATTTCCTTAGTCTGTCAGACATCTTTAAATAAAAGTTAATTTATTGGAATTTTAATATCAATTTATTTTAGATACTGCAGTTAAATGAATACATTCTAGTGTCTGAATTTTGCTTCAGACCTAGGAAGCATTTAATGAGTATTAGCCTGTTACCTCTTCCTTTCTTATAATTTGTTTGAAGACTCGTAGATGTAACATATCTGTGAGTGTCTCTGTCAAAATTATGTGTGGGACTCTTGACATAAATCCTAGATGCCTGAAAGATACTGTGTCAAGCTCTTAACGTTCCATTATTTTTTTCTAAACTTGGACAAAACTTCTGAGAAGTGCTTTGGAAAAGAGAAACTGGGTAGTCAAGGGGACAACATGGCTGAAATACTTTTCCCTCAAATTTAGTAAGCTCTGCATTCTATAAAAAGAAACAAACTCCTCAGTGAACTATAGGTGGTTCTGAAACAGGTGATGAGGTGCTGGCTTGGAGTTTAACTAAGATAACATCCTAGGTAAGCTCCACAAAAGAGGTTAAATTTAAGTGAAAGGGACTTGCACAGTCAAGGATTAATATATTTTTAAAAGGAAGAGAATCAAATAAATTTTATTTTAAGAGGAAACAAAAAGGTAAAAAGTAAAAAAGAGTGGAGGGCAGAATGAGTGCATGAAGGTAATAGGTAAAAGATGCCACCCTTGTGGAAGATCAGATAGCAAACCTCTGTACCTGTAAGTACAGTCATACAGACTTACCTTGTCTCCTCTTATGGTATTGTGAATATAATTCCTCTGTTCTTTCCTTGATAACTTTTCTCCACAGAATTCTTACCACCATAAATCTTTTTCTAGTTTTTCACAATTACTGTACAACCTCACTCAATAAGTCATGAGATATAACTACAGAAAGAATGTTATTAAACCATAAAAATTATGAAGAAAGAGACTTGTTTTATCCACCTGATTTAACTGTACAAGAACAAGCAGTCAACACAAAAAAAGAATCTGCAAATATCTAATACTTCTCACATATTCATAACTACTTAATAATTCATTTTCTCAATTAAAAACAGGATAATCTGTTTCAAAACCAGCTAAAGTGTCTGATGTACATTTCCTGAATATCTATGATTTTTCTTTGAGAATGAAATTTGATCCAAATTTGATCCAAACTTAAGAATTTTTTTCATGTAAGTATAATTTGTAGATTGTATCCTTAGGACTTAGACATATACAAATAGAAGGTGTTTACATGAGAATGAATTTAATAGGTACCAGGACTGAAATGAGATCAAGGGAAATAGGAACAAATTTTACTTTAGAAGGACTAGAAAATTTAGAGACTACTTTTTTCCTGTTTTTATAGTTTCAGTTGTACTCATAGTTTTGGGGAACACTAATTCATAATGGTTAATAATAATTTGAAAAATACTCAAAACCCACAGGCCATGACTATAAATCATTTATGAAAAAGTGTATACACACAAGTAACATTTTGATAACAGGAGAATGCAGGTTCAGTCATAAAATTTGGTGTTAAAGTATGCTTTGAATATCTACAGTTTACATAAGTGTCTTGTTCTAACTCTCATCCTGATTGATGATATATGCACTGTTTGCTTGAAAATGCAATAGTTATGATAATGCTGCCATTTGAAAAAGAGTCATCTATTAAGTGCATCTTCCATTTTATTAATGTCTTATATTGAACAACAAACAGCATGCAATTTGATCAAAAAATATTATTTTGTCCTGAAACACCTGCAAGAATACTTTCTGCATACTGATTTTTTGAACTGAAGATTCTCTTGCCATGAAGTTAATTCTAATGACAAGGAACGTGGTTTTTGTATTTAGACTCAAAATGTTGTAATGGTCTCAAGACATTCTTCACCACTGAAGTGCATATTATCACTAAAATTGTTTAACATACTCAAACCTTACAAGCATAAATTGTAATAATGTAGGTGTTTTCATTTCAGAATTTGAAGCATCTTGTTTTCTTAAACTGATCTTCAAAATGCAAAGATTGAGCTTGAAATACATTAATTATTTCCTTTTTTTATCAGGGAAGGATGATTCATGTGTAGTGTGAACCCCTTGAAAAATATGGAGCTTTTGACATTCAACTATTCTTTTAAGTATTTTAGACATAATTCCAATATGTGTTAATGAATTGGTAGCCTTCAGACATTTAACTCTACATATGGCAATAGTAATCCATATAAAATTTATATATTTGGATCTGGAAGGTCTTACTGATGTGGCCCTCAGCATAAAATTGTTTAAAATAATACTAATAGATTGTAGAAATGATAGATTCCAAAATGGATTGGTTGTATTTGCAAGGGGAGTAAGCATACATGGGTTGTGAACACATATAAGTTGTGAACACATTGGGAAATTGCCTATTGAGTAATCTCTCTACAGAAAAAGATCAACCACTTTGTAACTTTTGATTGTGTTTTTAATTAATTGAGTAATTAAAGGTGATAGTGGCTTTCACAATCACATGCTTTTAAAGTCATCCTTTGGGACTAAGCCTGCTCTCCATCACTCTTAATAGCTTTTCCATTTCTCTGATGCTTAAACCCCATTTCCTCTTGAGGCTTGGTGGCTCAATGCAGCAGTATTCATTTACACTTTATCAAATATCCCCAATGGGCAAACATTAGTTCAATCATCAGCTTGAAGGAATGTGTTTGCTAGAGTTTGATTATCTATCAATGTTTCCCTAAAGCTGTAGGGATAACCTACATTTTACAATTCATTCTTGAGAATTCTTGAGCCCAATGAAATCTGGGAATGAGATGTATAGCTTAGCATTTCTTGAGAGATGTCCATTTCTGTCAGGTTTAATTTCGTTGCTTTACTTTCTTGTCATTTTGAAAACAGAAATAGCTTGAGTTTCACAATGAAAAATAAGTTCCTTTTTATGTGTAGAATCTTTTGTACTATTTGTGGTCTTTTATGTTTGTTCAGTTTGAATGAAGTGCGAAAAGTCTGCCAGAGAGAGAGAGATGTGACATCTACTAAAAGTGGAAAACTATTATCTTGGACAATATTGTAAACTGAGACTATATTCTAGGTGCAGTTATTTCTAAATTTTAGCAACAAAACTCTCAGCTTTTATAGTGGATAACATTCCAGGAGCATTCAAGGAGAGTCTTGAATACGACTGTGAATCATATACACTTATGTCTTTCCATATTGATGTTTGGAATTCTACTTGCTCTGTCTGTTGAAACACAATAGGAGGAGACGTGAGGAAGATTCTCTTCTACAAAATTGTTTCGTGCAGGAACTGAAGACAACTCACTGCATAAGGCATGTCTCTGTGGAGAGTAATACTAGGAGTGCCTGGAATATGGAACACATTTTCTCAGGCCCATCTGAAAGCTGAGACTAAAAGAAAATTAACAGCCAACTTGCTAAGTGCTGTTTCCTGCCATGAGTACACCATGTTAATACCTTATGGTTTTCATTGGTCTCTGTCTTCCAGCTGGAACATAAAATGTTTTTCAGAAGAAAGCAAATCTAAATACCCTAAGACTTGCCTATTTGAATAGCCACTCTCCTTTCCTGCAAAGATAGTCAAAGGGACTTCATATTTAAAGGACTGCAGAAAAATTCCTCACTTTCTGCTCTTCAACTAACAAGACTCAATATCTTTTTCCTACTACAAAAATAACATGAATTTATTTGGTGTAGAGATGGGAGGGGAGGTGAGGCTGAAACAAGAGGGAGGGGGAAATAGTTATAATGTTTTATCTGAGTTTTTTTTTCATGTTTGCTTCAAATTTATAGTTTTCTTTATTGTAATGGATACAATGTTTCAAAAATTGCCAGAGGCAACTTACAACCTGGGACCTGAGTTTTTCCTTCCCCTAGCCTCTTTTTAATATGTGAAATCAAAATAAATAAATAAAATTCTCTCTATGTGGATACATGTGGTTCCATTCTTAAATGTATGGACTTTTGATATATACCTTCAAGGCAAGAGCATGCAAGTCTGAGAGGGAGGAGGATCATTTTGGTTTCTTTCATAGCTTTTATCTTCCTGTGTATACAGGCTAAACTTTCTTTGCCTTGGTAACACTCTTGTTTTCTTCTGGTGTTTTTGCTGTATCCACATTTATTTGATAACCTGTGGCTTAAAAATGTTTTCCTTTCTGGCAGAGGTTTCACTGATTTCTGCCATATGTTGGTTTAGATCAGTTTATTTCTTTTTTGCCAACACATTGTTTTTTAGTTTCTCAGTTTCTGTAACAGAATTGTTAGATATTTTCTTTTCTTTTTTTTTTTTTTTTTGTTTAACTTCTTACGATTTGTAAACACTTTTTCTCCTTTTTTAACCCTCAATTTTCTGTATTGCCAGTGCAAACATAACTTACCATATGTGAAACTTCAATGCAATCAATATGCCTGACTGTAAATATGATCCAGTTAATAGTCCACGTCTCTTAAAATGACAGTGAAAAAACAGAATGATGTGGCATGAATCACCTGATGAATTTATGACTAGTCCTTGTCAGTACAGACACTAATTTTTCTGTGGTTTGCAGATTACCACTATTCAACTCATACAATTTTTTTCTTTTGTGTACATCTGCTTACACTTCTGTGTAACCAAAATCAATGTACTGTTAAAAACACCATATTAAAATAGCAATATAAAAATATATATATTTGTACATATCATTGAGAAATATATTCATTTCATCAGGAAATACTGACATTGAGAAATATATTCATTTCATCAGGAAATATCTGTGTCTTTGTGTGTGTAGGTAGAGACAGTATTGTACTTTATTTTTCATTACCTTTTAATCAAAAAAATTTGTTGAGTTTCTTTTCTACAAGGGGAATTATTGCAATATTATCATCTACTTGTTGCAATCAGCTATACTATACAGAATGTTTGCAGGAATTTCCTCTGCTGCCTTTATTTTAGTAGCTGCCAATAATATCAGGGGTGAAGCAGTTTGATCTGCAGAAAGGCTCCTTGACAAGTTGGTCAGTTGTAGAATAATTAATTCTAAAACTAAACCTGTGTTGCTAGAGGTATGCTGCTCTGTATAGCCTATACCTGAGTTGACAGGCTGTTCTCAGGTTGTACATTCACTGTGCCAAGTTGGTTTTTTTTGATTGTGTGTTCAGCTCTTTCTCTTCTCTTTAAAGGCAGTCATGTTTTTTGCTCCATAAACATTTTCTATTTCCCCTAGACTCCAAAAACTCAAATGCGCCATTTTTCTTTTAGGTATGTACTTACTCTTTATTTGGTGAGTAGTCTTTTCAGATAAATGTGGCAATTTTTAGTAAACAGAAATTGTGAGTTTAGAACCCATTTTTAAAATTATAATCCCTACAAGAAATTTTAGGTTTTGTGCAGCAAGCTCACTTATGCCTTCTATAAAAGTGCATTAAAATATGAAGCAATCGAATAAATTATATAGTATGAATAATTTGGGAAACTTTAATTCTCACAATATTCATTTTAAAACCTAAAAAAATAAATATGACATATAAAAATATTGATGCTTATTATAATCTGTTGCATTTTCAGATCTAATGACTTTGTTTGCTGCAACTACAGGATTTGCATAATTTTCTCAGCCCACTGAACTATCAGTAGATTTCTCTTAAACCTCATAACTAAGATTTGGTGTTAATTTAAATCAATACATGAAAAGGAATCTTTACAAATGGAATAACTTCTGGCATAGATTGCTTCACCTTCAGGCTTGTTTAGAAAAATCTCATATTTTATTGAACTCTTCTCTCAGATGATAACATTAATGGCATTTTACTCAGAAGTGTGCTATCATAGATGTTCATGTCTTAATCTCAGTTTTTGAGACATGACTTTAGTTGCTGTTGAGCAGGAGTCTACCCATATCTGTCCCTAAACTTAAACAGACCCTAAACTAAAGTTCTCTAATTCTTCTGATTTGTTATTTTTTTACTCTTTCTTTGTCTCTACATTTTTCAGACATATTTGCTAAAAAGATAAGTTACCAGAAGCAGAGATGTATGGCATATTTTTCAGAAAGGAATTCACAATGCAGAGAAAAAGAGATCCTGACGCCTAAAAGTATTGATTCCAGGGATAAGCACATAAGATCATTGAAAGAAAAAAAAGTGATGCTACTCCATAGAGACTGCATTCAACTCTTCCTGTAGCTTTAGGACTTCTTTGCTAAGGCAATAATTCCTGATGAAGAGACTAATGGCCTACTGGTGGTAAGTGAGCCAATGTAATTTGCCTGAGTGAAAATAAGATTGTACCATTCTAGTTAGTCCCTCTTTGTAATGGAGAGTATGATGACCTGGCAGAGCTCTGTCTCACCAAGAAAAGCATTGTGAAAATCATTTTGAATCACCTAAGCCAATGAAATAATAGAACAGCTTGATGCTGAGTTTCTCATTTTGGATAATGGCATTTGTGAATGTTTATATGCATAAATTTAAAAATCAGTTTACATATTTTCTGTCTTGCTTGAGAACATTTCAGACCCTGAGTAGAAAGTTGTTGAGGTTCATTGCTCATTCACAATGCAGCACCTCTCCTGTGATAAAAATGTGGAAACTTGTGTGTATCACCAGACCTAGGCACACACACTAACAGACTCATTGCACTTCTGCTATAAAAGACTCACAGTATCTCCTGCAGATTTTTTTCTCACTTTTTGGCTGACTTGCAGCCTTGATGTGTCAAGAACTCTGTACTTCCCCCAGTGATGGGTGCATTTCAATGAGCTGAACTTTTGCCCTAGGCAATTGCAAGATGAGATACTATTACCTCTCAGATAATGAGTATGGAGAATGTGAAGATGGACAGTGTTGCCCATTCCTGCTACAGTGTCATCAGAAGAGCCTGATAAGTACAGAGTTAATAGAATACCAAATTGCTGCTAGGTCTGAATGCAAATCTACTCAAATAATTTCATTTCCTCTACTACCAGCTATATTCTTCAGACATTCTGTGTAACAGATACATAGAAGTACAATTTTCAGAAGATTCTGGTAAGGCGTAGAAACATTTTATACCATAAAAGGAACACTTGTTTAAAATGTGACCTTTAAAAATACTCTATTACTTCAAATGTGATTTTTTTAAAAAGTGTTTTCTGACTGGAAGCTATACTATATGTAAATTTCAATTGTAAACCCTAAGGTAAAGTTCATAAAAGGCACATATAGATTAAAAAAACGAACTATTTTTACATGGTTGTGGGCTTTTTGTTTTGTTTTGGGTTTTTTGTGCCTTTTTTTTTTTTTTTTTTTTTTTTTTTTTTTTTTTTTTTTGTTTTGTTTTGGGTTTTTTGTGCCTTTTTTTTTTTTTTTTTTTTTTTGTTGTTGTTGTTGTTTTATTTTGTTTTAAAAAGAATTAGGAACTATCTGGGAACTATCAATTTGCTGATAATATTTCATAAGGTCTCTTTTTTTTTCCCCCATAGCAGCATATATACACCTTCTTGAAAAAATAAAATTCATTTTAGACTATGTAATGTAAAGCCTTTTTAGAAAATAACTTTCCTGTTTAAAAAACCCAACAACCTGGTACTTATGCCTTATTATTTTCTTTAAGAAAACAGACTGCCATACTTGTTATTTTCCCAACTTTCACAAAGGGATCAAAACAATCAT
This sequence comes from Cettia cetti, assembly GCA_013401135.1. Taxonomy (NCBI): domain Eukaryota; kingdom Metazoa; phylum Chordata; class Aves; order Passeriformes; family Sylviidae; genus Cettia; species Cettia cetti. Next base: position 15,230 of record VZUI01033143.1, read on the forward strand.
CCAATGTCCAGTTGTTTTGACATTAATATAGCTGAGCCATGCACGGTGTGTTTGACTTTGAAACTGACAACTAGATTAGCCAATTAAATATAGGTGTACACCTCTGGGTCACACACAGTTTAAATTCAGGAGGATCTTGGGAAGCTGGCCTGCTTGGGGGCCTGGCCCAGCCAGCCCCTACCCAGACCAGGCCTTTCCCGGGAAGGTGCCGGGACTGGTGACTGCCGGGCCGGGGGAGGGGAGGAGAAAACGCTCCTTCCCTGCCCGGATCGGGTCTCCAGCAGCTGTAAAACACTCTGCCACTTCTCCCAGCTACAGCGAGAGGGAAGAGAGGCTGAAGCCTCTCATATGCAGCTCTGAGCTGAGCCCCCATGAGACCCAGAGGTGGAGGGGGAAGCATCTATCTGTCTGCTCAACTAATGAGAGCCTGGCTGCTTCCTGAGCCTTCCCCCATCCAGCATGGCTTTGGAATCTTTGCTGCTCCTGGAAGGGATCACAGGACCACTCAAGGCCTGGGCAAGCTTTTACTCTTTCCTGCCAGCAGATGGAACTCCCAGAACACTGGCCCTTGCCAGAGTGAGGACAGACAAAGTCAGTGATCTACAAGGAGACACAGCACAGATAGTGAAGAAAGAGTAAAAAGACTATTAAGACAAAGGAGAAGGAGTGGCCTAACTTGGCTGGACTTCTGTTAAAGCCATGGAAACAGGACTAAAATAGCCCTTCAAATCATAGGGAAAGATATGCGTTTAGGGAGATGTTGATCAAATTTGTGTGTGGATTTTGAGCAAAGGTATTTGTGATGGACTAAGTGATATTAATTTTATGACATGCTTGAACAGAGAGAGAGATGAGAGGTCCTCTGTGCTGGTGAAGAAGTGAGAACATATCTCTGTTCTGTGAGATGAAGAATCTTTTGCTCTTTGGAGTTATTAATCTCTAAAAGCTGACCCCCTAACATGCAAAAGTCTTAACTGATGACCCAGGAGCAGCTTGGGAAACTGGTAATAGGAGTGGTCACAGAAGCAGGTTTTACGTGTGGCTGTGTTGGCGACAGTTAAAACCCACACAAGAACTGTTCTAGGTTGTCAGTGGAATCCATGACTCTATGAGAGATTCCTCTCCTAAAAAGCTGATGAAAGACTATTTTCAAATGGTAAAACTGATTGAAAATCACAAGTTGTCTCTTTATGTTGTTCGTGGAAAAGTGAACAGTTTGTGGGGGGAGGATAAGTGTTTTGAAGATTTCTTTTTTTTTTTCTTTTTTTCTTTTTTCTCCTTTTAGTGTGTGTTAATAAAAACTATCTTTGTAACTTTTAAGTTTTAGGCCTGTTTTGCTTTTTATTCTCCTAGCCATATCTTACAAAAAAACCCAAAAACTGAAACCATCACACACAGAATATTAGTTCTGTTTTTTACATTTTTTTTGTATTGCTAAGGTATGATCTCCAAAATAAACTACCTCTGTTCCGTAAAGTGAGAGATGTTATCTATTACAGCATTTAAATATAGCTGAAAAACAATGATGGATGTTGTTTTCATCCTATAATTTTCCTTATTTTTCTCACGAAATATGTAAATCTAATCTGCTTGCAAAATCATATGAACATGGACCCTTGATATGGAGAAAAAAATGGAAGTAAAAAAATACTTATTACATAATTAATTCCACAAACACAAGACTAATTTCTACCATTTTGTTCATCCCTTGAGAAATGGAAATTACACATTGCAGGAATAGATATTCTGTACTTAAATGCTGATTCCTCTGGCTGTTGAAATAGAATGATATGAAAATTAATAGTTTAATGTTGAAGCTTTTATACAAACTCACGGTGACTAATATCAGTGTTGCAGATCTATTGTGACACACTAATACTCTCAGCCTGCTTATTGTGCATAATTGTATTTGGTAATATAAGGCAGAAACTAAAGGAGAAAAAGTGTGTTATATTACTGCATCTTTCAAAAAACCCTGATCTTTGTCTCTAGCTGCCATTCTACTTACAATTTAGGAGAGGAAGGGGACATGAAGAACTTTGTAGCTTTATTTTTCATCATAGTGTAGAATGAGACATATATGTCTTCTGCCTGCCTTGAATAACTTTTTGTTTCAATAACTCCTTTGAGATTATAGTCGCTTGGTTGGATTCCTGCAAAAAGATGCTGTGAGAATGTTCCCACGAATTAACTTGCATTTAAAAACTTTAGGGTGTACAATACTGGGGAAGAAAACAATGGATGGGACACACTAGAGATTCGAAAGAACATTGCTACTTTCTGCTACTTTCCATTCTCAGACTATGTTGCTTGAAGGTAACTCACTCTTTCTTTAAGAGCTCTCAGATGAATAGTCAAGGACTAGGTAGACCTCCAGGGTGCAAAAGTGATCATAGGGCAGAATAAAAAAATATGGAGGATCAAGTCAAATGGAAAATTTTCTGTTAATTCCAAAGTGATATGATTTCTCTAGAGTTGCATATGCCAGCAAATCCTTTGCAAGTTTTCTTATCTACGTATACATATATTGAAGAAACTTTTTATTCATCAATGTATCTTCATAAAAGAAAAAATCTGCCACATGCTTGCAACATAGAAGTACAATTTATTTATCATTTTTGAATAACATATACATTAATTCTAGTTCTGTGCTTCTATTTTTGTACTATAATCTACTGAACTTCCATGTTTCTTATTTTACTAGCATTTCTGTATAATTGAATGGAATTTTGCATTGAATTAGTTTTTTCTTTTTGCTAGTATTATGGATATGAACAGAATCCTGTACCAACTCTTCTTGTACAGATGTACTGGCATCATACATAACCAATATGCTATGCTTGTGTTGAATTTTCACAGTTCTCTCTCTTTTTTTTTTTTTTTAATATTCATAGCCTTTTCCACCCTCGTCTACTATATAGATTAAATTTGTAACATATATCTCTTCCTTCTGGAATATTATGAGATTAAAATTTTTTTATGTTTTATGGTTAAATGATTAAGGAAAGCCAAAGTAATATACGCAGTATTTAAATATTGAATTCAACGTGCTTTAGTAAAAAAAAAAATTATTTCATATAAGCTGATCCAGCTGCTGACTGCCACCAGACACAACAGTCCTGATTCTTTCTTCCTTTTTTTTTTTTTTTTTTTTTTTTTTTTTTTTTTTTTTTTTTTTTTTTTTGCTGGTACTGAGATTTGTTTGGCTTTATGGTAAGCTTGTTACTATGGAGATTGTGAGAATTTGGAGATTTGGAGCTATTTTTTGCCTCAGAGACCTGAACCAGATAACTACAAGGCAGTGGACACCAATCTTTTAATGGTTTAAGGTTTTAGAGGGCCGAGTCACACAGGTAAAAGCATATTCCAAGAAGACAGGAACTTCCATTCTTTTGTTCCTTTGCTTTTCTCCACTCTTGTCTTTACCTGACAGCAGTCCAATTCTTTTACTTCAATAATGAAATTACCATCTGGCTCTTATCTCATTGAAATTGCCACCTGATTTGTAGAAGAAAAGCAGACTGCATGTTTTTACAGGGAAACTTGCTTTCTGAGAACGCAAACTAGCTTAATTTTTTATTCTGAAAATAAGTGACTGTTAAGATCTAGCTATTAAAAATATTCAAGAGAGGCCCCAGGTCAAATTAAGGTACACATAAGACCATATGGCAAAGTCTAGTTATGGATTGTATTTAACAGTAATATGATGTACAGAGAGAGATAAATGAAAATAGAAAAATAGGTGGTAGGAGACAGAGGGAGTGACAGAAACAGATGAAGTAGAAAATATGGATCTACAGATCCTTGTAGAGTCCTGTTAATTGGGTTTTTTTGCTTTTCTTGCTGTTGAGCATCCCACAAAACACAGGATTCAATGGATCAATATAAGCCTAAGCCATGGGACTGCCCAGGTGCTTCTCCTGAGGGGATAAGAGGGAAAGTTTGACACTGTCTTTTGTAACAGACATTGGATCTGCTGCATCACTTTGCATCATGTGCAGTCATCTGGTGCGAGGTCTTGGCAATGAGTCATGGGGGAGCTGCAGGGGTCTTTGATGCTTATGGCACCTTCTCAAGTGAATGTCCTATGTGTATGTGGTCTTCCTGGGGTGGTGTGGGGTTTATAATTGAGCTAGAGTTAACTCCCTCTATCTAGAAGTTACACCACATATCCAAAAACTCTCCTCCTCCACCTCAGTCTCAGGAAGAGCTGATTTTCAGGACACTTGCTTTTTTTGTGGATTCTTTCTTGTCCCTCAGTCTTGTTTATTTCCTCCCAGACCTGAGATAATTGGAAAATATTGTTACATTTATCTTGAGTTCCCTTAGGTGATAGTGATACATTCTGTAACGGTGACTCGTAGGTCATATCCTAAAATATTTGTTCTACAAATTAATGAATTCAAATCCTTGAAATACAGAAATTTCATTATGGTCATCAGAGAAATGTTCATGGTGAGAAAGAATTTTCAGGGTATTTTTAAACAGTTTATTGAGCTGGTCTGAGCTGAGAATAATTTAAAAAGTTGAGAAATTCTACTTCCTATTCAGACACTAAAAGAAGTGTTGATGATTGTCCAGAATCAAATAGAAAAAAAGTCTTTTTCTAGTCCCTGCCAAATCCTTGTCAATTATAATTGTGTGCTTTACCAGGGATCTCTCAGATGTGTCTAATTTTCTAGATATAACCAGTCATAAGAACAAAATGTATAAATCTGGACACTAGTACTAAACACACTTGTTATAAAAATAATGATTTTAAAGAGTTTCCATGTGTAAGATGAAATAAAATGAAGAAGAAAATCCAGTGTAACAAGTATGGTGTCTTCAATGTTTTTCTCTATGCATTCAGAAAAAAATAAAATTCAAACGAAGCAATAATATTTAAAGGTAGAATTCAACAGAATAGATTGAAATCAAAGAATTTTGAAATTATGAAACTACTTTCAGATTAAACTCAGAATTTGTGAAATGAATTCCTGTAACCTTTTTTAATTCGAGTAACTCTAGTATTGATTCAAAAATAAGCCCCTCAGTTATAAATTCTCTAGAACTGTATTAGATTATAAGTTTTTTCAACCAAAGAATTTTAAGAGTGAAGTTCCTTGGTCCCTCCCTGTCACAAAGAATCTTTTTCCATGTCAGCAATATCTAAAGTTTTTTGAATTCAACCTTAATGACCACTATGGTCTTTAGCTCTTCTGAAAATCAAGCAGTTTTATTATATACTCTTGGAATACATTTGCTGTTGAATCTTGCCTCCTAATACTAAGGATAAAATTTGGGTGTTGTAGCATCCATACATTTTTTTCACCCATTTTATAGAAGGGTAAGGTGGATAATTGTTTTGTGTCTTAAACTATACTTCTGAAGAACTTGTGTACACTTTATATTGACGCATTATTTATTAATATGCAGTTAGTGGTTTTATGGACTTAAAGTCTTCAGTTTCATTACAAAACAGGTGTGTGGATATTGATATTTTTCATGTTGCCTCAGCAGAGGGTCCCTTTTCACTGGAAGCAATTGCAAATCTCAGTGTAGTGCTCAGCAGGAACACTAAGGAACAGAAGACTGGATATTGCAGCATCCAGAAATGGCTTTCTACTGCATAGCTAAATAAGAGATGAGAGACCCTCATGGTCAAAATTATCTAAAAAAAGAAAAGAAGGTGACTTGTTTCATTAATTGCAGAATGATTTGACAGACTGCATAACAGAAAAAAAAATTCTCTCACCCATACCTAATATTATTGGTTACTTTGAAAATATTTAAGAAATATTTCTTATGGAGAGAATTTACAGATGAAAAGAAAAATAATCTAATTTGTAAATATTTGAATTTTTTGCCATAATTATGTTCTCTTTCCCTGAGAGAGGCAAAAAATGTCCAGTTTCCATCTGTATTCTCCTATGATATATGCTTCTTAGAAGATGTAGATATAGTCCTGAAAGACATTGTTTTCTCTGTGTCTGTCTCTTATTGTCCTACACAAAATTATAATCGTTCTTCTATATATTCTGTTCTCCATCTTAGTTTGAAAAAAGTACTCAGGATGTAAAAAGACAAATCTATTTGGTTTTATTCCACAGAATACATTTTGCATTTTAAATTATTTGCATGCTATGGCATAACCTAAATTAGTCATTCCAGTTGTTAACAGTTTGATTTTTCCACTAAAAATTTATTGTGAAGAAAGAGGCAAGAAAAATATCTGTAGTGAATTACGCCATAAACTTTAGCAGAAAGCAGAGACTTATTAACTAGAAGGCTTTGAAACAAAATCTTGAGAGTTTAATGTTTGATACATTATTCTCCATGTTGCACTACTGAACTAAATTAATTCACCTTATAGGGCTGATATGGGATATTCCGTTACTGAAAATATTTAAAGCAATAATATGCCTTTTTCCTTTAAGTCCACATAATGTTTATTCAGTTTTAAAAACTGATTTTCTACAGTCCTGAAGTGAAATTTAGCCAGTTGTTGGTGTGAGGTTTATTTATAATAGTAACTCTATAAAGTTTCCACTTCTTTCATCATTTTCAGCTTTGGCTTTATGAAAAATAGTTTGGTTTATAAAAAGATAGCATCTTGGTTTATTTAAGCATTCACAGGGATAATAAAATAGATGTTTACAATGTCTCCATTTAATAGTGTAACACTTTATATATTGTCTTTGTCCAGGGTTAATTTAGTGATCACTTGCTCACATGCTAAACTTTAACCCTTTCAATACCTTGGTATGAAGGGAAAACACATATCATCATTTATCTAAATAAGCAGGTCATCCTTTGTTACACTGAAGGCATTCCTGAAGTCTATGAAAAAAAATTGAATTCTAAAGATACGGTTTCAAATACTTATATTCAACTGCCTTGTGGTAGGTATGGTAATATAGGGTTATAACATATGCTAAGGCTGTAAGAGCTTTAATTGGCTGCTTGACAGTTTTGTAGTGTCTATGCTATTTTCTAACTTTACTATCAATTTTGGATGGACTTGATTTAGTTTAGTTCTGGTCTACCTAAGGTCCTGATCTAATGGTTCAATTGTATGTCAGGAGAAGACCATTGTAGTCACTCAATTTGTAATTATCTTAATCAACCAAATAAGAATTCTTTAAGGGAAGGAATATGTGGATTTAAGTAAATAAAAAATGAACAGTTAATTAGTACATGGGGTGAAATTAAGAATGACAATCTGACAAAACAGTAATTAAAAAAAGAAAAAAAGGAAGGATTAAAGGTGATTGTTTAACTACTATTATACAGTTGCTTATAATTCAAAGGCATAATTAATTTCTTGTTTCTTAATTAAGAACATTTTCTATTGATTAGTCTATTTTAAGCACATTTAAGACTTATTTAAACGCTCCAATTTTAAGTAATGATATTGAAATAGTGCGATTTAACCTCTCTACTTTGATATTAAATTTCAAGGCTCCCAAAGAGATAGCAGAAAATTGACATTCCAATAAAGAGATAGCAGAAAATTGACATTCCAATAAAACAATGTCACTGTTCTTTTGGTAAGTTTGTGATAGTTTGCAAATATTGAATCCAAATTGCTTTCCTAATTAAACAAATTTAAAAAAAAAAAAAATAGGCATAGTCTTGTCACGAGCAGTTGCCAAACTGTTAAGCTCAACATATGTTGAATATTTTATTTAAAAGTGATTTATGGGAAAAATTACCAATGATGTCAGACAATATTTTGTGTAAGTTTATTTTCTTAAATGTCAGCAGTTTTAATGATTCAATATCATCATGTATTCAAATACCAAGAATATGTATGAATTCAAGCTCTACAAACCCCTTAATTATTATACTATATAAGCCTGTCAATTCATAAAATGTGTTCCAAATGTTTCTGTCCATTTTCTGCAAATATCTAATAATTTGTGTTGGAAATGTTAAGTAGGATAATAACTTAACCTTTGTTTTCCTTTCTTTTTTTTTTTATTCCAGGGAGGAAAATTTTATCTTCCTCATTTGTACCTTAAGACATCTTCCAACAGGAACTGTTATTATTTTGGTTGTTTCCAGAACATGTCTGGTCAAGAAGAAAAATATCGAACAATAAAACAAAACCATTATTGAAAGCAAATCAATAAAAATAAGAGTTTGTCAAGAACTCATTTTATCTGTCTGATGATAAAGAAAATAGGTAAAAGACAGAAATATAAAACATTTATCTTACCAGAAACTGCTTTGAAAGGTAAGGTGCTAGTTGGGTCACAAGCAACGTAGCAACATCTGTGTTTCTTTCTCTCTAATAAAGCACATTCCAGGAGTATACAATTAATTAAAAAAACAAAACAAAGCAACTAAAAAACTGTCAGTCTCCCTTACTGTTCCATATCCAATTAATAAAGCTAACAAAATATGAGCTTTATTTCCTTACCTCAATGTGTGACACTATAGCTGTAGAATATTCACAAGTGAACAGTGGGTTTTTTTCCAAACTGGAACTTTGAGACTTGTGTTTGCTCAGCTTGCAGTATAAGTATACACCAAATATTGCATAATATATCTTGTGTCAAGTCTGAGTGATGACACTGCCACACAATGCCCAGGACATGCTTTCACTGAGCATTTATGTGAATGCTTGTAACTTATGCTCCAACATTGCAGAGAAAGAAGGCCCAAGCATTTCTATAACTTTCCTGATCTTAAAGGAATTTTTCCCTGGAAGGATTCAACTTTAGTATGTACAGGAGGCAACCCAGAGCAAGAATGAAATTAAAATTTGAGCTATCAAGATCATGAAGAATGACAGGCTCCTGTAAATTAAAACTTGCTTCTTCAGTTTTGCACTTTATACTTGCATGACTGACTTATTCCATGCCCATGTATAGACCCTGACGATACCCTAGTTTCCTTGGTCAGATATTCAGCAAGCTTAAAACCCCTGAGATGACAGCATAATTTTGTTAAACATGATAGTGAACAAGTTAAAAAAAAAAAAAAAAAATTAAAAATACAGCTGCTTCACTCCTAAATAAGAGAAGCATTGACAAATTTCCTGTCTTTGATGGGAAAAGAAAAAAACAATGAATATACTGTGAATATATCAAATATAGGGACTAATTAACGGTCTTTATCAGAGTGGGAAGAAATAGAAACAATAGAAATTTCTTCTTCTTCTTCTTGGTACATACAAAGCAGGAATAAAGAATACCTGTGTAGATTCAACTTACATTGGATATTTAGCTGTAGGTGTTGGAGTGTTACAGTTCTATCTTTTGTGTTACTAACCATGTCAACATTGTTCTCTGCTTTCTCCATTTCTTTTTAAAGATTAGTCTGAGTATTTTTTAATACTCAGCGCTGAGCCTCAACAGGAAAAACCCAAAGAAACAAGCAAAAAACCAAACTCCTCTCCCCACAAAACAACCAGGAAGCATCACTAGATGAAGCATAACAGAATGTCTAAAGAATGTTGCATATGACTAAGTAAGCATACATTTCAAAGACCTAACATTTTTGAAACCTTGTCCTGTCTCTTCAGTTTTTTATCAGACCTCTCTACTTTTCTGAGATTATAAGATAAGTAATTAATATAAAGTTAAGATCCCATTGTACAATAAATTTTCAGATTTTCATTTTAAATTTGACAAATTCAAGAAGTTGAAAGTTAAAATAATGTTCAGAAGCCAGCATTAATATATTTGTAGGGTTTGTAATATACACTAGAGATGTGAAAAATTTGAAAAAAATAAAGGAAAACCTTCATAGTGAACTTTAAACCCCATTATTTAGTAATTGCTCAAGCTCAAAATTTGATGGAGACCTCTTTTCTTACAGGGATGGATATTTCAGAGAGATGGAAAAGAAAGGTATGTATTACTGACTGAATCTTGCTTGGATCCACTGAACCTAAAATATAATTTTTCATCACCTTGACCATGCTGCTAAAATATTTTACTGATGTCATACTGATGCCAAAATGCTATGACATGAAATATCAAATAACTTAAAGTAAAACATAAAAGGTTTAGATCTGGAAAAATCTTTGTCAAATCTTGGTGTTGTAACTCTATGTTATTACTGCTTGAGGTCCCTGTATAGATGAATAAAAGACTATTGCTTAACAGACTCAGGTACATTTCATTGAAGGCAAGTTGCACAGGATCATCATTACCATATGAAAGTCCTTTTAATTTACCAAGCATTATTACAAAACCAAAGAACTTAATTTCCCTTATATTTAATTTTGCATTTCAAAATGTCTGTGTGACAAAATTTATTAAAAAACTGACATCTCAGGAAAACTCCATCATGACTTTGTAAGCAACTCAAGGTAATACTATATGCAAATTGCTAGGAAGGTGTCCACATTTTCTAATACATGTACAAGAAACCGATTTACATGCACAGTGGGATCCCATCTTTTGAAAATGTGTGTTTAATTTCAATATGGTAAAATGCCTTTAGCAGGGAAGATGGTGCATTCTACCTCTCTGATGCCACATTGTACAACACAGGACATGCAAGCAATAATGCAGGTGGACAAGTCATCTTTGTGTCTCATTCTTTAAATATTACAAGAAAGAATGTATCAGAATGTGGAGATTTTTATCAATGAAACCCTAATTTTGGGGTTTTTAATAAGCTTGGAGACCACAAATTAGACTCCAAAGAGGTCTGTGATTATTGAAAGGAAATTTATCTAAACAGTTATATCTCTCTTTTTCCTCAATTTAACATTTTGAAGAGAAAAGCTCAAAAAGTCTATAAAAAACCAGATATTTTATATTTAACAAATCAGCCCTCAAATTCTCTGTAGGTTGGAGTCAAACATTTGTTGACATTACTGAGAAGAAGCATGCTTATCTGTCCCATAACTGCTGTTTCTCAGAACTGAAAGAAGGTGTACACTGTAGATGAAACAATGTCTACTAAATGAATTTTTTCCTCAAGTACAGTCCTATCAGAAAATTATCCTTTCTTTGATGATAAATTGATTATCTTTAATAATATTCTTTAAACTCCACAGGCATCAAACTGGCAGAAGAAGTGAGGGAATGTCTGTGAGTTTCTAAGTTGCAGGGTACTCAAATACATGAAAATGAACAGGATTGTAAATCGTCTCTAGATACTGTCAGAATAATGCATATTTATAAATGTAGTCGTGTTTATAAAACAAAATGTTTAAGAAAGACATGCTACAGACTACAGTCATTTTAATGACTAGAAAACCACACTAAAATAATAGTAGAATACTATTGTATATATTGGATGCAAATCAGGTCTTAAATCTCTCAGAAACAATATTAATTTGCATATTTTAGTTAGTTCATATTGCCCTGATAAAGAGACAGGTTCTTTTTTACATTTGATTTTGTCTGTGCTAGGCTGTGGATTAGTTCAGCAGTTTCAATTTCCATGCATTTCACAAAACAAAAATAACAAATGAGTAGGTATGTATCCCCATATATATACATATACATGTCTGGAAATACATACCATATATATATATGCTATATCTATATCCTCATATATGTATATATCCCCACATAACCTTGTGATTTCTCACAAGCAGCATAACCACCAGGCATTGAGCCTTAATGACATCCTTTTTGGTATTGCATTTTTTGCTTGTTTTGAATTGAGTTCCATCTGCTTAATATCCATTGACTCTCAGTGCTGGACTTTGAAGGTGGATCTGTGATGATTATTTCCTAAACATGATTTCCTTCTCAGCCTTTAAAGGAGAACATATTGCATATTTTTATTTGCTCTGGTTTATAGACATACAGCATAATTCCTCACAGTCAAGACTAAGTCTTGCTATTTGTAGGGTTTATTGCACAGTAGAAGTTGCCAAAAAGAGCAAACAATAGTGCACACGGAAAAACCACAAACAGCCACTTTAGTAGCAATTGTTTACAATGGCTGAAAAAGGTACTTAAGAATTGTACTACTTTGTTCTAGCAGTGACAGTAAAAAGATCATCAGCAGTAATGTGTGAAAATGGAATGAATTTTATGAATTACGTTTATTGCTTAAAACACCTATGTAAACAATCCTTTGTTCATCTGTTACAATATCTGGTCTGGGAAGAGCATTTTTTACAGTAATGAGTCTTATCCTGAGGGTGAAAGCAGATATATTATATTTGCCATTTTTATTATCTCTTTCTAGCAACGTCTCAATAATCTGTTAGTTATCATTTCTACAAGAACTCAGATACATCTTATTTATAGTCTATAAAATATTTTCTGGAAAATTAAAACAACTTGTCTTTAATGAATATATATTGTCAGAGGGCAATTAACAGAGTCAGCAAGAAGACTTCAGTTTTAAGGAACTGAATAGCTCAATGCCTTTGGACTTCTGTAGCTGCTGGGGATAAATATTTTTGAAAATAAGGGCGGCAAAGATGAAGTATAGACATTTCAATAATCACTGCTTCTCCTAATGTGTCCTTTTGCTGCCAGTTGTATTTAATTTCAGAGGTTTTGTTTCTGTACCATGTTCATCCTAGGTCCTTTTGGCAATACATGGTGAAAAATCAGTTTCTATAACGATGAATGATCATTTCACTATAGGTTGGTGTATAATTTTTCCTTTTCTCTAAGGAAAGTTAGGGGACCAGTGGTCTGATTCTCTTTTAATTTAAGAACTGCCAGTTGTATCAGCTAACCCAAGCTGGTGTCTTCAACCCTGTAGTTCGACCCAGTATCTTTTTCAAATTATGAGGTTCTGATCTGTCATGATCCCAGTAAGAAAAACACTTCAACACCTTAAAGTAAAATGTAAAATGGTTTTCAACTTGTTTGTCAATATAAATACTGTTTACTCAGCTAACACTAGGATAAAAGAATAACATAGATAAATTTAATGTCCCTTTAGATGCTGGGAGTTCTGGGTGCAGAAGCATTGAACTGGATAATGCAGATAAATTGGGAACTTCTTGCTGTTCCTGATGGATAAAGAATAGTTTTACCAGGTCCAACATTCCCTTGATATGTAAGTTATCACTTAAGCAAGTGTGTGGTCACGAAGGATAAATCTGCAGAGCTCTCTTGTGATCACCACTGTTATTCCGAAATCCACTAGACACTCTGGTCTAGTATTTTAGAAACACAAACTTTTTTGAAGTTCTTTCCATCATAGTTGATGCCATATGCAATATGATTGTTTAATGATTAGGGAAAAGTTCAAGTATAATAGTTCCTTGAATGATTATGCAGGTCTCATTTTGCTTATAAAAGAAAATTTGGTAATACAAGAAGATGTCTGTTTTAAAGTTTTGATGTTGTCTGGTTTTTTTCACTCTTTCTGTCTGAGCCAAAATAAGGCCATTCACTTCAACTTGTTATTGAAATTACCTAAAGGAAGCTGACATGGTTTTTAAGGCATGTGTACACACACACCAAATAGTCATTGCCAGTGCTAGAATTTTGTACTGCTGTTAATTTTTATTCTAGTATAGATCAAAGGCTTTCTGGACCTGTGCAGAATTTTAAGAAAAGCCAGAGATGAATTTTCATAAGCCACAGTTTTCTGTTAAATACCTTAGTAAATTGAGGTGTGTTGTCATGCTCATGTGAGCTAAAGCATTCAGGGCCACAGCTATACCCAGTAGAGCATTTCTTTCCAAATCACAGCCAGTTCTCCAGAAGAAGAAACTTTCACTTAAATCAACACAAACACTTCAAGGGAGGCAGCATCTTCCTTCTGCTTTTCTTAGGACAGCAACTTTTTATATTGACAGGTATTTTGTGTAGCTCTCCTTCTTACAGTCTTACATCAAAAAGAATATTTAAACCCATTCCTCATGTTTCTTCCAGCCTATGAGGATTTCAAATCTGCCAGGTATGGGTCTGGCCTCTGACTTGAAACTCTATGCTTATCCCTGGTTATCTTCCAGGGCAAAGGCCCTCATTCTCCTGGGTCTTCGAGGATCTGTTCTCAGGCCTGATACAAAAATATTACTCTTCCTCAGTTTATTTCCACAAGCTCTGAGTAGTGAAAAGTTTAAGGCATGCTGTAGAGTGACAATGATCCATTTCATAGTATGCAGTTTAATTTTCTACGTTTTCCCCCCTAAACTTTCCTGAATATGTAAAAATCAAAATGTGTATGTTTTATGAACCTACCACATGTGAGTACTCTAGCACATGTCTGCTAGAATATGTGGCTTATTCAATACTGTCTGTCTGAATTTTTATTTTGCTACAAACATGGCCTCAGTAGACTTGCCAGGCAGCTGTTCTTTCACTTTTCACTACCTTTCTGGATTTTATCAATTCTCTACTGTCACAAAATATATTTGGGATAGGTGTCAGAATTTCAAGGAGGATCTCTTTCAGAACATATAATTTAAATTTAAAATATATATATATATATATAATCTGGTTTAATAACCTTAATGACCTGCTAAGAATATATAGACACTAATATTTTTAGCCAAAATTGAGATATCTCTGTGTGTTTAACTTTGGGCCAGTTTTGTTAGAAGCATTTTTTGTTGTAATGTCCTTGGACAAAGACTTTCAGCCTACTAGTGCCTCAACATGGTGTAACAGAAGAAAAGCATGGGGAACAATTTTGATATGCCTTCTAATTTTTATTTAACTCTTCATTAATGGACCCTTTTTAACTTCTTGTGTATTGTCTAACAGATGACTAATAGAAATATACATTTCTTTAACCTCATGATCTACTTAATCCCATAAACAAAGTCAACTATGGAGAAAAAGATACTAAATTTTAGGAAAATTTAAATAACTGTGGCAGATTCAGGCAATCTTTCTGACTAACTACAAAGATAACCTGGATTCTATAAATGTCACTTTTTTCTTTAAATGTTTACAATAAAAACTTTTCTTTGGAAATATCAATTTCATTTTTAAATAATGGAAGAATTACACCACAGAAGAAGATGAGTGGAAGAAATAATTTCCTCTTGACCCATATTAGAACTGGAGCTGATTTTTTCTGGAATTTTCCTTCTATTTTGCACTGTTACAGAACTTGATTATCATTTTGGTTTGTTTGTTTTCCATCATGACATTGAAGGACATTGGAATAAATAGTGCAACTTTATAAACTGATTTATCCTTGGATTCATAATATAGGTATGAGCGCTTACTAGACATTAAAATTACAGTTGTTCGTTATTGGAAGAGATGCATGCAGAGAATTTATCTTTCTTCACTACCACTGAAATGGACCTAGTCTTATAGGTCTGGGAATAGAAACTACAAAATAGAAACTACAAAAGTTTTGCAGCTGCAGGACCTCAAAGAATATGTAATGAATATGCATGCATACTCATCCCTTACTTTTCCATGGATTTTAAGAATCAATCAGAATACTCTCTCATCCCATCACAACATCAATTACCTTCCATAAGCTTTTAAATAATAATAAAATATTAAGATTAATGCCGCCTGTACTTTGGTATTTGCATGATCATTTGAAAAAAATCTCCCACTGGGTATGAATATTACAGAAATTTTTAAAAATTATTTTAAAAGAAATGAAATGCCAGAAACCATATATTATATTTCATAAGTTGTACCCTCTAAATTCATAATGCTGATTTACTGCTGTGATCTACTTTAAAAGCATGAATGAGAATTATTAAACTCTCATTACAGAAGGGATTTTTATATTATTAACAGATGCATTCTGACCAAGGAGTCTCACTCTATCATGAAACATGAATCTTATTTCATTATGCTTTTATTAATTATGTATCTGTTGGGGATTCAAAGGTGGGCCTACTGTAGGTTGAGACTTTAATTTTTGACTCGTGTTGTCATCAGTTCCACTCTTGGTTCTGAACATTTTGTCTTCAATGACCCGACCATAATTATTAATACCCTTTATCCTGCATCAATAGAGAACAGTCTGCTTCCCTGTGAGTGTACATAATCTCTTTCTTCTCCTATCTCTTGTTTCAATAAAAAATGCATTTTTCAAAAATGGGAGGACACTCTTTTTCCTGCTTCATTTTTCAACAGCGGAATCATGACATTTCAATTTTTTAAGTAAACAAAAAGTCCTATTTTTCATACTGACAGCAAAGAGCAGTGATGTATGAACCTGCAAGTCTTATAATGACTTATCCATGATAATGCTTGAAGGAGCCCCTACATATTTTTAAAGTTAGTCAAAATAATTTGTTTTGGCAATGCACAGAAATCCTCATTTTTCAATCTGTAATATGCTTGGTTTCAATTTTTGTGATGTGGATTCATCCTTATAGATTAGAATTGTTTTGTAAAATCAGTGAGAAGTTTCACAAAAGGTAAAATAGTTTTAAAATATTAACAGCACTATATACTCTTCATTTTATTTTGGGTAATGATTTTCATCCTAAAGTAGGACTTTTTACTGTAAGTTGCATATTTTGACATAACTTTACACAGCTGATGAATTTGTTTATCAAGCCTAAGTTGTGATTTATGTTATTAAGAAATATTCTCACCTTTATGGTGCATGTTGTTGAAAAACATCACAGTATCTGCCTCAAAATTCAGGACAACATGGATCAATCATAAAAGAAACTAGAGTAATTAGATAATGTTCCTATTGTTTAAGAGTTTATTATTGAAATACTTCACTGTCTTTGTCTCTCTTAATGCATCTCAAGAGGACAAGACGGGGTAAAAATGAAACATTGATTAAATAAACATAAAGCTGAAAAGTGCTGGTAGAAAATCTCTGTGGTACATCAAGATTCAGTTTGTCTATCTGGATCAGTGCTGTCTAATCCATGGTTTTATGGATTGGTGGCCACACTTTCAGTTCAGTCCATGGTGTCATGAATTGGAATTTGATGTTTTTGACAGATTTGCTCCTGGTCCTGAATAAGAGAATGTTTCAACTCTCATGAGGAAAGCAAAACCTTCACCTGGAATAAAAGTCTATAGATTTACCCATGGTCTAAATCAAAATTCGTTTGTGGCCATACAACCATCTTCAGTCTATCCATCTAATTTCTAGAAATTAAATAGGTATTTCTAAGTGTCAAAGGCTGAAATGGTTCATGCTTTAAATATTGTTATAAAAGAATTTTGCCCTTTACAGCAAAAACTGCATAAAGAAGCTACAACCACAGAAGCCCACCCCTCCTTGAAGATGCCTGACTAGAACTTTGGACTGTGAACTAAGCCACCTAGATAAGATAAAGGGGACACTATTGTTCAATCATTTCAGGTCTAGGGAGAAGCAAACAAAGCTGAGGGAAAGGAATGCAACCACAAGAAAGCCTAACAGAGCAGAAACTTCTCACTTGGCTGGGTTTGGGGTGGGGTAGACCACAGCCCACAGAGGCCAGTTTTATACAGACTCCCGGCCTCAAAACGAGGAGGGAGGAGGAGGTTCTGGGTGTGTGATGTAACCTCTGGTCAGAGGCTCTGAACGCCCATCCTCCCTTACACAAACCAGCCCAGCTGTGAAACCCCAGCCCTGGGAAGGCCACATCCATGGGACATTCACATGGAAGGCAGCTGAGAGGGTGTCATACTCCATCAAAGATTATCCCGAAGTGCTCCCCAGACTCATTCCTGAGGCCTTGAACCACAGCACTGCACTGAGGCAAAGTGATACAACAGACCCAGAGTCTGCTGCAGGACACTGTGTCAAACTGCACCCCTGAACCTCCCTCCAGAGAAGGTACCTGGGCATTCCCATCTGGCCTGAACATACATTAATCCATCGAATTCTATGCTTTTGGGGGGACCCTCACCACGAAGAACTGACTGGAGAGGATAATCGGGACACTGCTGGGATCCATGGAATGGTGATATTGTCTCTGTCCCTCTCCTTCCCCTCACCTCTTTTCTATTTCTTCTCTTCCTTTTTATCTCTCTCTCTTTCTCTCTCTCTCATATATTTACTGTCAAATAAAACCCATACTATTGACTTTGGTACATGGTCTTATTTGGCCCTTAATTCAAGCAGAGGCATTTCTAGTAATTTAATAACCTGTAACACTAAGATATGTAGATGATATGTTGAGTCTTTAATGTGCAGCATCCTGTGCACTTCTGCTGACTATGGTGAATGGGTAAACTGTTATTTTCAGACTCTGTAAGAGAGAAAGTGAACACCTAAGTCAGTACAACGTCTGGTCAGATGGTCTTTTGGGAGGCAAGGCAAGCCACTGAACACCTCCCTTCTCAAGAGTGGATGCCAGCTGATGGGCAGGGAAGTTCGCTGACCAGCTATTCATTCCTAAATCCCATGTGAACATATATATATGCCCTCATGTAAAACAAAACTAAGCTTAAAATAACCAGTTCCATAATCATAGAAGTAATTTTGAGACAGGTATTTTGCAGTGAGTGCCTTCCTTAGTCTCAAAAAAATTAAGGGACAGATATTTAACAAAGTTTAAGTTTCCTTTATACACTAGTGGTTTTGAAAAGAAAAGAAAAAAATGCTTCAGTTGAACTGATCTACCTTGTGCAAAGGTCTGAGGGCTTAAACTGAAAAAGAGAATTGGTCTGGAAACAAATACAGAATTCACACTACCCATAACCAACTAGAAAAATACATGTTAAGGATTACCACAAGGTCTGATTAAAAACTGTCTTATTGGAATAATTATTAGTTGTTAAAGTCACATAGAATATGGGGAGGACTTTGAAGGTCCTACTCAAGATTTAGCTAGGTCTGTGGCACCCTGATTCTTGCTTGCCTTTGATTGTGGAGTACTTTGTATGGTTGCTTGATGATGGAGGTTTGGAGCAATTTGTTGCCAGCAAATCTCCTGCCTCAGCTTTTAGAGGATCACTTGATATTAGAGGTTTAAAAAGGCTTGGCATAGATTATTTAAAATTTTGTGCAGAGAAGGAAGAGAGAGACTGAATAATACCCTGACTCTCAAAATGTCCAATCAGAAAAATAATTCAGAAATGATTGCTGTGAATTATTACACAGGAAGAAACAAAGATTTCCAAGGCAGATGGTCCTACACAGTTCTGAGTCAATGCAGCTGTCATTGACATTCCTTCCATTTGAAAAGTATGTCACCTGAGAAAGAAAAATTCACATCATGGGAATTTTGAGGCTGTCTTGGTAAAGACGAATTGGACTTGTCTGAACTAATACAAGTGAGTGGTACATCTGTATTACAGCTTGGATTATGTGGTACCTGAAGAGCAACCAAAAGCAAAGAGCCCTCAGTTATTCAAAAACCAAAACCTCTTCACACTTAATGCTAGTTTCTGTAAATACGTGGACAGTTTACTATGATTTTATTAATAGCTGTGCAGATAAATATGCTACACAACAATTAAAGGAAGCAGTATTCATATAAGTATATATAAAATGGCACATACTAGTTGGGAAATGAGAAAACTGCCATCTGAAATAATGATTACAGAACTGCAGGAAGATAATCACACAATTTTAGGGAGATTTCTTTTCAGCTCATATGAGCACCTCTTTCATTCTTCTATAGATAGTCCAAATGACTAGTAATTTTGCTATTCTTTCATAGCCAAAAGGAAATCTTACAGACAGATCGTTTCTGGGGTGGGCTTTGGTAGACAAATGGAAGACAATCTGGTAAAGGACGGGAACTGGTAAGTCTACAATAACTTTCATGGAGAGGCAGGAGCTGAAAGCTGTTTACTGGCATCCACATATGGCAAGTTCACCAGACAAATACATAATTTTCCAATATACAGAGTTGGAATTTCGATCAGGGAAGCCATTCCTTAAAAATCCTGATAACTGTTGACAAGCCTTATATTCATCTCGCCATGGACCCGGAGAATCTAGGCAGGGTAGCAAAGACTAGGTGGTTTGTGATAACTTTTTTTTTTAAAGACCTGCACCATATTATCTATTGAAAATACCACATAACCTGTAGAAATAATTTTGGCATAATTAAAAGAAATTTATGCAACCCTGCATTCCTTTTTTATACTTTACAATATATGCACAAAAGCGACAGCTTCATAGAGTCACATGAAGGAAGTGTGATGCATATGCTTGAAGTAGTGCAGTAATGTTTTATAAGTGGATTGACAAGGGCTAATAGAAAAATTATGAATAGAAATGATCCTTTTAAAAGTCATATTTCTTATATTGAAATAGGAACATTTACATAGGATTTTTCTGCATTTGTAGCCTTTAGTTACTGTATAAGAATAAGGACTTTTATAAACCCCATTGCTATTCCTGGCACCAAAGAACAGCAAATTTTTATTGAGTTAGGAATGAAGAAGCATTTTTAAGAGGCAAGCCACTTACCACTTCCCCCCACCTCCCCCACCTCCCCCCCTGCAAAAAAGGATAGATACCAACAAATAAGTAAAATAAAATAAAATTTAAAAAAATAAAATACCCAGACAAATAAGTAAAATCAAACAAAACCCACATCATTTATTACACGCCTAATTACACACAGGTTTCACTCAGAAAGCAGAAATCTCTCCATGGCTTCTTTTTCTGGTGCTCTTACACAAATACTTCTCTTTATTCCTGCCATTCCTTTTATCCAAAGGATCTTTTGGATAGATCCTGTCCTGTGTTGTACAATGTATACTTATACTCCAGTGTTAAGGTAACATGACGCACATAATGTTCTGAATAATAGATTAAAAAGCTCAGAGAATTCTCTGAATATGAGTATAGAGAAAATAGTTGTAAAATAATTAAAAGCATTATGTGCAAGGCATTACTATTTCTATTTTCACTATCAAAAGCAAAGTTACATAAATATGTGTTCCTGAATAGAACAGAATAGAACAGATTGGAACAGAAAGAGTCAATGCATTGCTCTTATAACAACTACTTTTCCTCATGGTGTATCTTTTATTATAACATATTTCAAGTATGAGTGCATTTATGTAAAACCTGATACAAAATATAAGGGAAGAAAAAATGAGAAAATTACCATTGTTTATATAATGTCAACAAATCATTATGACTAACTCACATAATGAAAAAGATGTATTAGCTGGGACTTTAGTCCTAATCTAATCTAAAATAACATATCTTAATATACTTAGAAGTATTAAATTATATGGGCTGCATTGGATTGAAACAACAATTCCTTTCTAAAGTAACAACTTGAGTGTATTCTACTGTAGCACCAAAAGCTTACACATTGCTTTCACATCCCATCCCATTCCTTTACCCTTAATTTTATTTTCTTTATTTTTTTTTTGAGAAGGAAAATATTACTTCCCATAACTAAGCTGGCCTTGAAGTGACTTATGGGGTAAAGTTCATTGTCAAATGCTTGTGTTCAGATTCTGTGGATGAATCTCAATCACAGGGAGAAACAGGCACTTACCTCAGCGATTCAGCCATTCTTTTTCTTTCTTCCTCCTGGTAATCTGAAAAATGGAAGCCATCACACAATAGGTCTGGGGGAAGGTGAAGAAAAAAATATAGTTTCTCTACACTGTCCTTAATGTTTTCTATCTTATTAGAGACACTTAAAATGGATGACAGTTCTTAGTCCACAATGGAAGAAAATCACCATCCCTCAAATGCAATGCCAGAGTACATTCCAGGAGAACCTGATACCACTACTTACATATTTTCCTCTTTCTATCAATGAAGGTGTCACTTGAGAAAGAAAGCAACTTAATACTCAATTCTGATGTTAATGAAGGATGCAGTGATTACACTCCAAAAAGACAAAGGAGGAGGATGAGACCACGCTGTTCTATCACTACGTGATTAAAAACATAAATAATTTACGAAGGAGATAAACTATGATTATAGAAAAGAAGAATCAGAATAAATTTTTAGACTGCTGCCCCCCTGTAGCCATTAGGTTTTAGAAAAATTAACTACTTTTTAAAAAGTTAATTTCTGATCAAGGCTTCCTGATATATACTATATAAAAGATGGTAAAAAAAATTGAAAGAAAGTCAGGAAGGGAAGAAAAGAAAAACATTGCTATGCTGAAAGACAACCAGATGGTTACATCTATATTTGTAACGTGTCCCAGTTCCCACTCACGAGGGTCCAAGCCTGGCTAGCAGATCAACCTCGGAAGGAAACCAGGGCAAGGACAAAGGCAAAAGACAAAAGGCACTCTCAGTTCCCCAAGAACAGTCCTGCTCTTTAATGCCGAACTTACACCATGCGGTCCCGGGGATCCAAAGAGGCAGAGCCTCCTTGGAACCAGGCTTTATGCCCTCGGTGAAGGAGGGAGGAGGGGAGAGGGTCTGCCGGCCAATGGGGGCAGACCCCAGGAGAGGCGGACACCAGGTGGTGTCAGGTATACAGGTACAGGGGTTTCTGGGAAGGTGGGTTTTACACTTCTATAAACAGGAAGTGTGCAACAAGAACTAGCTACATTTGTGCAATACAACATCACCATATTGGGGAATTATCTGTTCCAGAAGTATTTTTGCAACTACTTCTGCAGGTTTTTTTACAGTTGGAAAGGCCTCCACCCAATGGGTGAGGTGATCTACTATTACTAGCAGGTGTTGGTATTTTTGTACCTGTGGCATTTCAGTGAAATCAACTTGTATGCTTTGGAATGTCCTTAGAGCTAATTCCCTCCCTCCAGGTACCACTTTTCTCATTACTTTTTGGTTTACCTTTTTGACAAATTACACACCTTTTAGTTACTGCTTTAGCCAAATCGTATACTCCAATGCACAGGTTCTCTCTTAAAAAGTGGTCACATAACCCTTGGGTTCCCCAGTGTGTTAGTTCATGTAGTTCTGTTGGCATTTTCTGGGCTAGGGCCTTATTTAAAAATATTCGCCCATCAGATATTAACCATTGTCCTTGATTCTCTTGATGCATTCCTAATTCTTTTATTGCTTTTAGTTCTTTTTCACTAAATATTAGCTTTTCTTTCCCTTCTTGCCCCCTGGATGTTTCATTTAATTGCAAGGTTTTTACTGGTTCTCCTGATTCTACAGCTACCTCTTTTGCTGCCTGATCAGCTAATTGATTCCCTCTCCCTTTTAAGGTATTTCCTTTCTGATGACCCCTTATGTGAACCACTGCTATCTCTGCAGGCTTAAACAAAGACTCCAACACTGACTTTATTAACTCTCTATGCACTAGATCTTT
>VZUI01033146.1:0-59835 GCA_013401135.1 Cettia cetti
CGCGCGTCTTCTCTCCCTGGTTCACTCTCAGAATCAGTCTTAAAGATACAGAAACTCAATATACAGCACAAACAGAATCGACGATTGGGGATACAAACATCATAAAGTCACCCTAGGACAATTTCTTGTCCTCCAGCCAGGCTTTGAGACTAGCCAGCCCAACTGCCCTGCTCCTGACTGAGCCATAAATCACTTAAAAATACCAGAAGACAGATTCCTTTGACCAAGCCTTGGCTTTAAGCCAGCTGCTTTGCAAAGATGCCTTGCAAGGTCCTATTTGCCCAGCAGAGAGTCGATGTGGTGCTGCAGTGTAACTCAGCAGCTTCAAAGCCCTCCCTCAGGTGAAAGGGCAAAGGATTTCTCCTTTCTCCACTCCCTACCCAAGCAACACAGTTTCACTCCTTCTTCTTTTCAAACAGCTCAAGTTTAATGCTAAAGCTCACATCCATCAGAAAAGTAACAGGCTCCTGGAGAAAAGTATTAGCAACATTAAGGTATATTAACCGAGAAAAACACCAGTCTTGCAAATCTTTTTATCAAACACTGAGAAAAACATGACCGTGGGAAAATTGTCATAGCATCTTAGATGCTGCCCTTTCAGACATATCTGTTACAAAACCTGAAGGTATAAAGCAGATGTGGTCCTTTGAAAAAAAAAAAAAAAAGCCTACAACCTGTGGCATCATCTCATTCTCTTAGGAAGTTGCTTTTTCAGCTGCACTGTAGGTCTGTATTTCCACACTAATGTGACAGCAGTCAATAATTGGATTCACTTCTATACCTCTGCAGTGTCTGTCTTTCAGTTATAGCCTATGGGAGGCATAGTGCTTACAGATTTTACTCTTCAAACAGGAGTGTTTCAAGTTGGGTTCCTAATAGCTGTGTTCACTTTTGAGCAGCTAGATCTAATTTTGCCATGCAAAATTAAATTAAAATTTGCTGGTATCTTATATTAACAGAGATCTATCACCCTGGCAGATCTGTGTCTGAACATTTCCTGAGAACATAATTAGAATTTTCACGGGCAATTAGTAAATGTCTTTTTCTGTAGTTAAATATAGCTAAGCAAATCACCACAATTTAGACAGTAAATCTGGTATATTAATGGTAATGTGGTAGATGCTACAGTATTAAATATGCAATATGGTATTAAATAAAGCAATAACTCCCATCTCTCTCAGACACTTCTGAGATTTAAAATGAAATGTAATCAAGAATAAAATATTTCCATGAGGCTGAAATGAAAGAAAGTAAGAATGTGCTAAATCCTCTTGAGAGGTCTCTGCTCCTGTTTCAAGAACCACCTGTACTTCAGCCTTTCCTGGCTGGCATTCACTTCACTTGTTCTTACAGTTCCTCAGTGATGGTGGCTTCCAATTATTCTTTCCTTATCTTTAATCAGGTCTTAGCCTGATTAAAATTAAGCTCTTAGCTTCTTGATTTATTATGCATAGGCAAAAAGAAACACTTATTTCTTTCTTTTTACAATAGCCTGTAATGGCTTGAGAGCAAGGAACAGTTTTCTCTCCCTACATCTCTTTTCTAGCCTATGTAACACTCCATTTCATTAAAATGAACATTTTGACTTTCCATCCTTGTTTGGAAAGAACCTGTTAGAGCTTTGAATTTTTCTTAATGCAGAAATTTCTCGACTAGCTCTGGCAAAAACCTCATGGTGTGGTCCTCAACGTCACCAGTGAAAACTTAGCACAGCTCAGTACCCATTTTTCATTGCTCAACTGGCTTCATCTTTGTCATTCAGGAAGGCCTGGGGAATGTACAGCTCATTTCAGTGCTTCAGAGCCTGTCTGTGAAGCTCACAACAGCTGGGCAGGTTGAATCACTGATGCACTTCACTGACCATTTATTCTAATGATGGCATTTCCTCCATTAAAAACATTTGTCTTTTTCCTGGTCTTCCCCCCTATATTGCAAACTGCTCCTATCACTCCAATCTTTGTTTACCTCTTTTCTGGGCTAGTCATTAACTCAGTAAGCTTTCCTTTCTTCTACATGAAGTGCAGCATTCTCTGCTTCAGTAACAAAATTCATGTGAGCTTGACAGGATTGGTGCAGGAAAGGACTATTGACATTTGTTTTTGCAGTGCTCACTGTGGGTGGGCGAGTGCCAATTTTGGCAAGTGCACCTTTCAAACAGGTAGAAAATACCAGGGTTAATGCTGGTGAGGCAAAGCCTGAACACGGCCCGGTGGGGCTGCCCTTGGGCACTGCAGCCTGAGGGCACAGCAGTGTTATCTGTGTTACAGCCCCAGTGCTCTCTGAGCACAGGGGGCAAAACAAGGCTGCTCAACAGCTAAAGGCTTGGTGCTCTGCCAGCAGGGACTGTCAGTAGGATTATGGTTACAATAAGCTAACAACAAGATTCAGGGGAAAGCAGTGAGTATCGAACAAGAAATCAAACATACCAATAACTTACAAACTGTAAGGGTGCCAGCCAAAGAAATTGGTCTACAGTTTGCTATATTGTAAAAAGAAATAGATGTGGAAGAATTAAATAAAATTATTTGCCTCAAAGTTATTATTGGGAAAAAACATCTGCTATCTCTTCATATTTCAGGTCATTGTAATATTTTATATGCTTTGGACCTGCAGCACTTCAAACCTTACTTTCAGGAACAATATGAAAGTGGCTGTTGCTACAGACTTGGTGGCAATGAGAGTGTAAGGGCAATTCCCCTCGCTTGCAAAAATGGGAAAACAAAACAAAAAGCTTCACACAGCAGAACTCCTGCCCTAAATAGTCCCCTCATCCCTAAATCACACACACAACAGTAGTTAACCATGAAGTCATATCTGTGACATTGTTATACCAAAAGCAAGTATCTCAATTTTTTTTTTTTCAAAGAATGTCTCCTACTGATGCCCCTTTGAGAAAACAACATTTTAACAGATGAATTCAGTGTATGCAGCAGGCACCATTAACTGAAATCAGCAGAAGGTCAGGCTGAGGTGTTTTTTTGTTCTCGTTCTTTTGGTTTTGTTTGTTTATGTTTTTAAGTGTTTTTCTTCACAGAGCTTTGTCTTTTTCTCCTGCCTTCTCACTCACAATCTCCCTCCAGTTTTCCTTGCCTGGAGCTAAATTAGTATTGAACCAGAAGATGGACAAATTCTCAGTGTCCAGCCTTACTTTGGCCCAAAAGTGAATAGAATTTATAAATATATACAACAGAATCCATAGAGATATATTAACCTTCAAACACAAACCCATAACATACCAACAAACCAAAAACCAACCTCCCAGTTCTTGTTCTCAATTTAAAGCTAATTGCACACTGCAGGTCTATCAGGTGAGGTGCCAAGAGTGTTATGGTACAGCTCAGACATCTTTGACTTGGCTCTGAGCACCAGAGCAAATCTACTGACCCCAGGAAAATAGATCTGTCCATAAACTCAGAGCTCAGCCACCCCTCTTCTACCCATCAGAAACTCAGGTCACACACTGCTGCAGCACAGAAACACATAGGAGCTGCAGAGTTGGATGAGGGGAGTTAAAGATGATTTTTGTGTTCAGGTGACACACAAATATTGATACCCTTCAAACTCTCCACCTAACAAAGGCAAGTAATGGAAGACCTCCTAATATTTTCTGCTCCTCTTTCTTGTTTTCTTGGAACAGTCACATTCCTCCATAGACCAAACCAGCCCATGGTCTCTGTGTCTGTAACTATCACCTCAGGAGCTGCACCACCAAAAGCATTTCCCTTTGCTCTGCATTGGAAAGTCAGAAAAAGTTAATTTCCAAACCACCCTCCTCAGCTCTAGAGTTTCTTTTCTTTTTCTATCCAGCTGTAAAATTCTCCTTTTCTTACCTGCCACAATCTTTTGAAAGATCATGGTTGTCTGAATTTCTGGAAAACATCACATCCAGAGGTCTGTCATCATCTTTGCTCAGGAAGGACACCTAGCAGGATATAATCACAGTACAGAGGAATCTCAGCTGCTGACATAGGTGGAGTTAGGATCAGTCAGAGCTGCAAAGGACAGGAACTAAGAGCCACTTCCAGTAGTAGGAGATGGAAATTATGCTTTAGGGATAGCTGTTATTGCTGAAGCTAATTTCCTACAAGCCTGATGTCATCCTGAGGGTGGTGGGTGAGTGCTGGACTGGCAGCACCTGAGAAAATGGGCATAGCAGGTGCTGCTTGTATGGCACATGTGGTTATTTGCTAATTACAGAATTACATTCCCTCTCCTCCAAATCAAACTTTTATCATGCTGAAGAAAAACAAATGGGGTGTTTCACAGGCCCCTATCTCTGCATCCTAGGTGTACTGGGACCAGTTGCCCAACATGCATTGAATCATGGTGAAAGCATGAGGTCTAGTCATCAACAAAGAAGCAGTTGGGGCTGTGCTGAATGCAGTGCAGACCCTGCTGGAGTAAAAACTGTGGTACAGAGCATCTCTACTCAGCTGGAAGAGAGCAATCAGGCACTATACTACATGATAAGATTCTTTGTTCCTCTATTGCAAAATCCATGAGCAGCTGCATACTGAAGAACTCAACTCTGATATTCATTCAGCTAGTAATAGGAAAAAAAAATTGTTTTGGATGAACTGCGAATGTCAATTATTGTATTATTATCCTCAAGATTGGTTACATTGCATTGGTTACATAAATAACATTGCATTTTATTCTATACAGTGAAAAAAATGCTACCTCAAATATAAAATGTCATACAAATGCTACAAGTGTACACCCTGGGCATGTGCACGTTAAGGTGTCATGTAGCTACAGACTCAAGCAGCTGACTGACAGAGAGGTTTGTGCTGGATTTCTCCCCCTCTTGCTACAGTCATTATTCAGAAGGAAAAAAAAAAATAAAAGGGATGAAAAGTGTTTCTGGGATCACATCCTGCTAGCTGGTTATTAGAGCTCCCATCTTACTCCTGCTAGCTCCAGGAGAATGCCCAGGGCAGGGTCATGGTGGCTGTGAAGTTCACCCTGTAGTCTTTCTTGTCTCTTGTAGTAGTAAGGGAAAGATTTACTTTCTGTCAGCATGGCAGTGATGAAGAATCAAAGAAAAGTGATTCTGAATCACAGAATCACAAAGAGTGTGTCATGGTATATAGTCATGGTATATAACAAGTCACCTTTCCTAAAAGCTCCTCAGAGAAAGAAAATTTTACCCTTTAGGACCTATGGTTCAGAGGTATGTACTAATGCCTTCTTCAGCCACTGGTGAACATATTGCAATGCCTTTACAAGAAATAATTAGACAGAGACATATATTTATGGTTAATTATCTTGTTAGGGCAGCAAGAGCAGAGTGAACTTCAAATGCAAAATATTGCCCCCTCTTCCTTTCCATATGGATTATATTAGCCCCTCTGGTGTTTGCTTATTCCTCTTGGGAGGCTCTTCAAAGACTTCTCAGCTCTGAGATTTAATGCCTGGTATTGCTGATGTGCAGAATTTAAAATGTAAAGTGTATTTTCTACCTTCTCTTTTTAGATTGGCAATAGAGAAAATGGTCCTTGACCTGCACATACAGCCAGAAGGGCCCAAGGGACACAGCTGCAGTGTGAGCACAGTGGAGAGAAGAAAGCCCATTGCAGGGCAGCCTGGAGAGGTGGAGGCAGAAGTCCCTCTGGAGCTACAGGAGCAACTGGAGGAGAGAGAATCTGTGGATAAAAGCCCTATCAAATGTTCATTGCTGGCATAGAGATCTGTTGAAGTGTTATTTCAGGAGACAAGAGAAGAGTGGTTTTGTCTATAGGCCAGGGAAAGGATTGGGTGGCAGCTTTACTGATATCTGTGGTTAGCAATCAAGTGGTTTGAGGAAATAGTAAACCCCCATGATTTTCATTGGATGTTTCTGATGTACAAAACTAAAGATCTTTAATTAAAACAATACAGAAAATAAGAAGAGTGCTTTTTCCAGTTTCAGTGGAACGTTATTTACAACTCTAGTGTTTGCTTTTTGAAGTGGCCTACAGATAGTTTCCAGACACCGTTCTACCTATTTTCCAATTTGTCTTGCTTACAGAATATTTTCTAAACTCTCAAGGCATAACTATTAAAGCAGTACTTAGAGAAAAAGTTTCTCATGACATTTTTGAAGGATTTTCTCAGACAACAGGGTTACCACACCACCCTTGCATGACTAGAAACCAGAATAAATTCCTAGTATTTTAACTCTATTTTTTATATTTATATTTTTTATTCTTTTGGTAAATAGAGCAGTGTCATTCACTGGTACGTAA
Source organism: Cettia cetti (assembly GCA_013401135.1). Lineage (NCBI taxonomy): Eukaryota > Metazoa > Chordata > Aves > Passeriformes > Sylviidae > Cettia > Cettia cetti. Next base: position 6,228 of record VZUI01033146.1, read on the forward strand.
CCTGAGGCTTAGGTGCCAGAGGCTTATTTGCCGCTGGTTTAAAATATACTTGGGACAGTGGTGGATTTTTTCATCTATGGTTTCAATTTTTGTCAGAGCAATTTCTTGCCTTTCCTGCTCTGAGTCAGAAGTTTGTGAGAACAGAAAGCAGCTCCTGAAGTAATTTACATAAGGCTTTATTTGTGCGCCTTTCTAGAGACAAATCTGCACAGTGATTTGGGATGCATTCTTTCTCAGTTGAAGTTCTGGCCTCCCATAAATAACCTTTCCTGTTACTATGAATTTGCTGGGTTTGTGACTACACTGGTGAGGGAGAAGTGTCAGTAGGGCAGTTCCTCTAAAGCTCATGCCAGTCCTGCTGGAAGTGACTTTGGCTCCTTATGTTCAAGCATCTTTTGTTCTCCAAAGGGCATTCCTTTTCAACACCATGAGCCCACATGATTTCTTGGACAGTTTGGATTTTCCTTCACATAATGGTGCAAATTAAGTGTCTCTGGCCTTCAGTAAAATTGGGATATGTGTGACTGCCTCTCAAACTGGCAAGAAGCACAGCAGTGGAAAAGGACAGATCGTGGACTGAAGTCCCTGGATATTTTCCACCATCCGGCTGCTAATGCTTGCCATAGCTCCTCACTTCCCACGCCAGCTGCCAAGCAGCGCCCAGTCAGCTCCAGAGACAGGGGTAAGGGGAAGGCTGAGCTACTGAGAGCTGCACTGCAGCTCAATGCTTCTAGAGGAAATATTCCTCTGCTCTAAGGAGATGCCGAAATAGTTGTACTGCTAGCATCTGCTTCCTCTTAGACATCTATTTTTCTCCAGCATTTGACAGATGGACCAGTGATGGGGAGATAAGTGCTGAGAGCCTCCTGCTAATTTCACTGATTTGGAAACAAAACTGAGAAATACATGTATTTTTATCTCTCATTTCTTTCACAGGCATTCTACTCCTTCATTCAGCAAGGCCAGAGCTACAAATCAAACTTGGATTTTGTTTAACGAGGAGTGAAGGTGGAGGTGTGGCTGATCTAAACAATTTCACCCCTTTTCATGTTTCTGCCGGTCTGAATATTTCAAACACAATTAAAAAAATATATTCTTGGTGCAAAGACTGCTTCTGAAGTAGAAGGAGCTATTTTTCAATATCCTGCTAAATTTCCAACCCTATTCTGAACATGCAGTAAACAGTTAAATTTCTCTTGGATAGCTCTCAGTTCTGTTGGTCAGGTGACACAATAATTCTGCTATTGTGCTTGCCCCTGTTCTTGGGCTTCCTTCAATTTGTCCTGTCATGCACCCTCATTCCCAGACTTGCTGTGGATCTATTCTCACCTCCTGCCCTGCCTGAAATTCACATGCTGTATGTGCTAGTGTGAATCAGCAGTAATTACACTTCATCTGTAGGAAAGACAGTGGTGAAGGAGTTGGAGGTGATTCAGAGAGCACCTCATTGGCAATATCACTGGAAATCACCACACCTGAGTCCTCAGGTGGAGGGCTTCACAATCACAGATCATTGTGTACCTAGACAGCCATCCTAAAGGCTTTCTGCAGCAGACTGAAATTTGCTATCCCATTATACTTAGACTGCCAATCAAAGCACCATGGCAGGGCAGGGATAGTGCCTAAGTGCTGTGAGCAATTTCTCATTTGTTCTACGTGTCAAACGTTCTTTCGATTCTCACAAAACACAGCACTGTAGTTAGAAGTCATTTGAATCTGATGAGTCAGAGCACATACTTTTATTCTGGCACAACTGAGGCACTAGCAATTAAACCTTATTCTCCTGTTGTTCTGCCCTTTTAATCACTGCCAGTTCTTGTGTGTTTCTGGCTTATTGGTTGCTTTGAAGGAGCTGGAGGCAGACAGCTGATCAGGTATCACAGAGATGTGCCATACTGATGTCAGTCTAACTGCAGGGTTAAAATCTACTGTCTGATCAAAAATGATTGGATTTATGTAATGAATCCACCACGCAGTTATGTTGTAACATTCATTAAAACAAGGGCAAAACAGCGCTGCATACCAATATTGTAAAAAGAACCAGCAGTTAACTGATTGGCTTAGTAAATTTTTGTTATAAATTACAGTAATTAGCAGTGTAAACCAAAGTCAAAGTAATTTCTTCCAAAATGTTACTATTTCTAATTTCTTTTTTAATACTATGGCTGGGAATAGCTCTTTCTGAGGCTGAGGGTGAACCCTCACTGGACTGGGCTGCAGAGAGCAGGCTGTTCTGTGGGACGTGTAAGTCTGCATGTTCCTCTCCAGCCCTGCCAGAACTCTAACCCTGGGTGTGGCATCTTCCTTTCTGGTCTCCCCTTCCAAACAAAGCCTAGGAATTACATGACACTTTGTACAAGACAAATCAATAAAGGATCAACACAAGAACAAGAAACTCCTAGTTTGTGGCTTAAGACATGCAATGCTTCACATATTTTTCCTATAAGTATTTTGCAGCAATGACATGCTGTCCTCACAGTGTTTTGTAAGGCCAAAGCAAGATAATCTTTCCTTATCTCCTAAGTATGTATAATACCCTAAACAGCATTTGCAGATGCTAATAAAGACAGTAGATTTTATGGATATTCTAATTTTACAAACCCACATTTCATTGTTTGTTTATTTAGTATGTTCTCCAAATATTCTCATTACCACTGACATTATTTTGAACACATGTCAGAACTGAAGTACTGGAGGTTTAATGTCAGCAGAAGAGACTGTCTGAAGGCCAAATAGGGAAAGATGTGAGTGGAATGAGAGTGCTGTGGCTGTGCGGGGCGGGGGGGGGTGTCACATTCAAGACAGATGTAAAAGCTGCTAAGCCTATCACTGGATCATAAACGTGCAACAATTTTTCCCTAAATTCAGAACTGAGACTTCTTTTCCTAAGGGGAAACAAGGCATTTCAGGAATAATTCTGTAAAAGCTACATAGTTATGGAAACAACTGAAGTTAGCCAATATGAAAGTGTGTGTTAAGTCTTGCTTCTCTCAATAACTTATTTTGCATGTTACTAAATTGTACTTAAAATTTTCTCTTAATTCACTGCTGCCAAATGCTTTGATGCTTTTGGTTTCTCCTCTTTTTCCTAAAAGTCTGAATTAAAACCTATCCTTTCAAGAGTCCCATTTCTGTCAAATAATAGAAGGATAACAGAAAGAGGGATGTAAAGATAGCAGAGAGAGACCAAGATTAAATGGAAATGGGATTTTGGTAGCTTGGCTCCGATAACTCCATTATTTCCTCCCTCTCTTCCTCTCAGGCACTGAACCATGAACGGTCCTTCTGCAAGTGTGGAGTTACTGAGTTTCTGCTCAACACTTTTCCTTCCTGCAGGACTCTGACAGCACTGCAGGCATCCAGTGCTGTAAGGAGCATCCACAGGCATGGAGCCAGTCAATGTCCTCAACTCCAGTTTGTTGCTGTTGGACACGAAATAAAGAGCTTGACTCCAGTTCAAGGTAGAAGAAAATCAGAAGGCTTTATTTACAATTAATGCAGCCTTTTTATAACATGCTGCACTAAAAAGGCACTTTATTGGTCCATAGAATAGACACCCCTCTCCATTGGTTAAGTAACAGAAACAACACTGGGAGAGGGTTGTTATGAGAAACTTAGAAATGTTATGGTTATTTACAGGAACTTGTCCTTGAAAGAAAAACTCTCTTAAGAAATCTTCCCATGAGAAGAAAATCAGCTACTGACAGGCTGAAAGCCTTACAGACTCAGAAATATCAGACTCACACCAGTTCAGGGTTGGCACTTCACTGAGATCACATGGAATGGTGGATAATTCAGATGGCAAACTTACCTCATGGAGCACAGGTTGAGTGAGATCCTGCAGCCACTGGTGTCTAACACTCTCATTTTTAGATTGTCACTAGCTATCTCATCACTAGTACCAGATGTCTAGTTTGATTCTTTTTCAAATCTGAGAAAAAGAATAAATAATTTCTAGAAGCATCTCTTGCCCACAAGTTAATGTTCCCTTTGGATCTAAGTGAAAATGCTTGGAAACAACATTTTTTGGGTATTGCTCTATGCATTAGAGTCTAAAAGCTTCCTTGCATACAATAAAAAAAAAGAATATATCTTAACAGTCTACTGTTTAAAGTATTAGCCTGGCTTGCCCTGCCCTATGAACACTTAAGTATTTTTAAATTACCATTGGATAAAATGCATAAGCAATTCCTGAAGCTGTCCAGGGGAAATGTATTCCTCCACTTATCTGCAACAGGAGAAAAATGGCAGAATCCCTCTCTCAAATGCATATAGTTTTGCCTTTTCCAGAAAAAAAAACCCAGACCAAATTTCTTTATACGGTTTTGGTGATTTCCAATACAGTTATTAGCTGTGAAAAGCTAATTTTTTTCCAAGTATGTATATACTTATTGAGCATTTAACAATGGCTAGAAACAGTCAACCCTGAAGCATGTATCTAAGCTCTTGATAAATACATTGTTTAAATGTAGTTGAGATGCCACAAAATATTTTCCCTAATAGGAAAAAACACATAGTCATCTGTTCTAATTGCAGTGATGTTGATGCAGCAGAATATGTATTCATCAATTCACTTTATCAGAGAGTAACATAAGGACATGACTACCACATTTCCAAGGAGATCCCACAACAGATCACATTTAAACAATGTTTCAGCTTCATTTTCAATGAACAGGATTTTCTTTTTAATTTAAAAATGAGCCATGATCTGAAATGTACACTTACTCAAGCTGTGGATTAATGAGGCCCTGCCTCCAGCTGATGCCTCTATTTTGGAGCTCATAACAGGAAGTGTTTTATGCCCACGTCAAGCACAGATTTGCCTACTTTTGGTTAAAGCTCTTCCTTTTAGAAAGTTGACTGCAAAGGTATGTGAACACACTCAGTATGTTCTTATAGCCTCATTTACATATTTTTATATCATGATTCTTTATCTCGGTTAGCCCACCTCACCCTTTTTCTGAATAATTGAGCAGTGAGTATGCAGCAGAATTGGGTAATGAAGAAGAAATATCTCAGGAAAAGATTGTACTCCCAGTAGCTCCCCAGGGACCTCCAGGGAGGCTGAAGGGAATTAAAGTGCACTAAAATCAGGTTTGCACCTTCTGGATCTGGCCAGAGGGTAAGAAGAGCTCAGCTCAGCAAGGAGCTGCTCTTGTTCATCGTGGCTTTGAGCAGCAGGGTGGGCTGTCCTAAGTTACAAGTTGTTGGTCTATAGAGCACTTTGGCTTGATTATGATTCTGGCTCTCCAGCTTGTCCTCCAGACCTTTCCTGAGGTCAGTCTGACTCTGACTTACATGTGGGACTACAGTGGCAATGCTGACTGGCAGACTCTTGGGCATCACAGCCATGTAAGTCTTCACAACCAGAGCAGGAAAAGGGGCTGTGTATCTTCTACCGGGCCATTTCATAGCCCAAAAATACCAAACCCCCAAAATATGCAGGGTCAGGTTGTGGGTTAAAAAGCATAGATGTGAAGAGTATGAGAAGGACCCACAACTTTAACTTATTGCAGAGTCACAAGACAGACGTATTTGTAGCCTTAAATCTTTGAAAAGTGAAGGGTATGAGGCCTCTTAGCCTGCCCTCTGGACTCTGTGTTCTTTTGGGATCCAGCAGTTGTATCATATCTCCCAGAACCTGGAACTAAATGAACCTTAAAAAAAAATACAAGAGCAATTTAAGAGGTGAGAAGTGCCAGAAGTGTCAGTGGTAGGCATCCTTTCCTACCCCCAGCCCACCAGCCATGCTCAGTGGGAGATTTTCCTTGCCTGAGCTGCATTAAAGACACTTTGTCCTGGGCTTGATTTCCATGAGAAGTATTCCATAAGCCCATGCCAGACCTTGGCCCCAGGCTTACATTCCTACTGTCAGAATATCTGACTCTTATGCTCAACACAACAACTTGACTTCAACCTGCAAACCTGCAACTTGATTGTCACAGACAGTTTTAAACTAAAACAGTGTAGATTTAGACTAAATAAAAGGAAGAAATTTTTATGATGAGAGTGGTGAAACATTGGATCAGGTTCCACAGAGAGGGTAGTTGTCACTGTCCCTAGAGGTATTAAAAAGATGTGTAGACTGGTTGTTAAGGGCCATGGTTTAGTGGTGGACAGTGTCACGGTTATGGTCGGACTCAATGACCTTAATGGCCATTTCCAATTCATAAATGATTCTATGATTACTCTTGAAATCCATTATAGACAGTGAGTCCTGATTATTCCTTATGCTCCCCTCCCCTTCCAAAAGATTTCCCTGCACATACCTCAGCTCAGTCAGTGCACACAAGTCCAAACTCTTCCTCCACTCCTTTGGATGCTAGAAAACAACAACAAAAAAATTTCCAAAACCAGTGTTTCTTTTAATAAGGGAGAGAGTTTATGTGAAGGCAATATGCTATAAGAAACACTCATTCTCTCTACAGAAAATCAAGAAAGGACCAGTGAGACAGTATCATTCAAAAAGAGCTTTTTTACATCCCTGTGGTAGCCTCATTGCTTCTTGAGAAACATCTTTCTGGGTAGTTCTCTGAAGAATTCATTATTCCACCCAGCAACTTCAATTTATTCCATCTAAAACAGTTATATTTAGAAAAGTTGCAGTCAAAACCATATGATGCCATCATTGATTTATGTGCACAGCAGCAACAGTGAGTAATAAACTTAAAAAGCAATAAGAGAGGTCTAGCAGATGGGCAAAATACAAAAATAAACATTCTGATAAAAACACAGATTCAACAAACCACCAAACGCAGCTGATTCTTGGGAGTTTGGCTTTATTTGGGTTAACTAAGTGAATTTGCTAAGAATGTTGTTACACTATCATAATATTAAGGCACAGAGCATGGCCAAGGACAGTGGAACATAATCTGGATGTCAGAGGGTGAGGATATCAGAGGTAAAATGCAGAATATACTGTAGCTCAGTTGCACTTTGCCCCCAAGATATAAACATATAAATCTTTCCAGAAGAGCTGCCCTTTCCCACAATCCATGCCACTAAAACTAGATGCAGGAATGGTATTTGTGCACTCAAAGTCCTCAGCTACTGTTCCTCTCATCATGCTTTCCCATTTTGTATGAAATGGCTTTTATTTCAGGAAACTGGGCTCAAACTCAGGGAAAAAGTACAATAATGCAAGTGTAAAAAATACTGAGCCATTTTAATGGGACATGTAAATTTGGCAAATAACTTCTCATTAACAGGGTTTTGGCTCAACTGCCTTCCTGTTTCCTTCACTAGGATAGGAAATATTAGTTTAATGATACTTTTGTATTGGGGAATGTGGCTTCATTACCACTGGGGAATCCAGTGCCATTGCCAGTAGTGGCTTGGGTGAAGATTTGGAAACTCAGCAACTTCCTTATTTCCCATATTCGAGAGCTTTGAACCTGCTCACAGATGGGTAACCCCTGCTTTTCATTAGAAAAAGAGAGTCACAGGCTTTATTCTGTGATAATGAAAGATGATTTTTAAGTGCACAGCCCTGCTGCACAATCCATTGCAATCTGAAAATGAAATGGAAAGATTATGAGGAGCATGGTTTTCTTGTATACACATACATGGTTTTCTTATGTACAGAACTAAAACATTTAATTATATCTTTTTGTGCTAAGAAGATCTGTAAGTAGCTTCCAACTGCAATTATGACCTGTGGATGGCAGAACATATTTCCAGAGATAATAATCTGTTCTGGACAGATAATGAGATTTACATAGCCTGAGACCAAGACTGAAGTTTAGAAACACTTAGAGAAATAATTTCTAGCATGATGATTTCTCAACAACTCTAAATCAATCCAGCTGTAAGGCACATTTGCCCTGCCATCCTCCATTGCTTTTATGTTTCCTGCCTTCTGCTGGACCTATGGAATCAGACAGTGACAGGAGCAGGACACTGTAAAACACAGCTGTAAACCAGGCTCTTTCTTAGCTGTGTTCAGTTTTCAGGAGATCAACAGTTTTGGTTACAGCAGTGCTTTTGAACCGTGTACAGTCCCAGGACTTATTTGACTGCTGTAAATGAATAACCTGGTTTGTGCTGCAGCAGAGCAGCTCAGGAGGATGGGAGCTGCAGCTGCTCACCCTCCAGCCAGAGCTTGCAGCCTGGAGCCCTGTGCCCAGCGAGGGACTCCCAGCCTTGGGCAGAAACCCTCTGCACGACTGGGAGCAGGGCTGCAGGACTTGCCTGCTTGCTACCAGCTATAATCTCTGGGTCTGGGCAAACTTTCTAATGTGAAAACTCACAATGAATAGAGTGTTATTAAAAAAATGGTATGCAACTCATGTAAGTAGGTTTAATCAGAAACAAAAGCTGAATACTGTACAAATGAGGAAATTTTGGTCACAGGAGACTAGAGCAGTTTTCTCAAATATGCATTTGTTGGCTATGGCTGTCTCAGTCTATCAATTCAACATTTTCTAACTTAGGAGGGATTTAAATAGAGCATGGTCTCTAACATGCTGTTTATGGTCTGTCTGGTATAAATATTTATGATCATTCTAAAATTAGTGATTATTCTAAAGTGTGTTTTGTTTAATACAGATCCTGACAGCCTCTGTGGTAAATATGCAGTTTTGTTTCTTATGAGAGAAACGGAGGCAACAGAGAAACCCACTGAAAATAGTGCCACGATGGTGGCTAATCAATGGAGGGTCATTCTCAGCTGTGAACTGCAGACTCTCTGCTGTCTGAGAAGAATTCCCTCCCACACGCTTTTCCCCAGGGCATGCAATCCTTTTCCCACGTGCCCATGCAAACCTATCCATGCCACTGCAGGAATATATATAGGAACAGAGTGCTGGGAGGAAGTGCTGGAGCTGCTGCCTCCTGCAACAGAACACGTGTGATCACAGAGTGCATCTGCTTACTCAGATCTGGTGTCAGAATGATAATGCATGTCCTCTCTGCAGAAATAAAAATAAACTGGGTTCAGGCTGAGTTCAACAATCTAAGGTGGCATATTAGCAGTTACCAATCTTCCTGGGAGGTGAGGCATATTTCAAGTTCCCACTAAGAGGAAAGAAACCAGAATAAAAGCCTGGTGCATGATGAGGGGCATGGTGCTCACACTGACGTGACTCATTCTCATCAGTCGTGACTTCAGTGGGCTTTTGTGAGCCATGACAACAGCATCTTTTAGCAGGATTTCCTTGATTCACTGGCCTGTCTATTACAGATCTATAGATCTCTGGAACCTGAGCAAGTTTATAGAATAGATTGTTCCTGTTCGTGTACTGCATTATGAATTCTAAAGTGCAACTGTGGGTAGACTGTCAATTCATGTCTATCTTAATCTCTCTTTTAAATAACAAAGCTGTATTAAAAAACTGTAACCATCTCATTGCCAGATCTTGCAAGTAAAACCTGCTCTTAATATAGAATCACCAAATAAGAATAATAAATGACTGAAAATTATTATGAACTTTCAAGTCCCTCATCAAATTCAGTCATCCAAACAGTGTCCCTTCTTCCTCTGCCTCTTTCCATTCCCACTCTCCTCCCTTGTTACACAGCTACATAGGTTTCAGCACAAAGAACAGGGATTTCAGCAAGAGTTAAGCAAGTTTCCTATGGTCCTCCACTCAAACCACTTCAGCAAATCTCAAACAGAAAAAATTTAAATTCATTTATGACAATTTACCAGGAAGATGGAAAACTGGCAAACTGTAAAGAGGACAAGCCACTGCTATAATTCGATCTGCACGAGCTGACAAGATGAATGATTGAAGTACTTTTGCAAATGGGAATGAATTTGCCCAAACTGGGAAACGCCAGGCAGTAGTCATTGAGAGGGAAAGAAATCAGTTCTAAAAAGAATCACAGGGAATAATTAACTGAACATTGTATTATTGTTGATAAATACCTGATAGTTGTGGTGAGAAGGAAAGAAGAATGAGCCAGACTCTTTGCAGTGACAGGACTGTGGCAGGACCAGAGGCAATGGACAAAACTTGAAACACAGAAAATTCCCCTTAACATAAGAAAACACTTTCACTTGACAGCTTCCAGAGATCCTTGCCAACATCCACCTCTGTGATTCTTCAGTACCTACAGAGATCAGAAATATGAGAATAGATGGACCAGAAACTTATCCATGGGACAAGATTCCAGAAATAGGAGTGATAATAAATACTTGAAGTTAATTGCAAAGTTTTGACCATTTGACTTGCTGGAAGAAATTTGCTAAGGACTATTGTGGACATTCCAACAAAACCAACTTTAATATCAAATTAGACTTTGTTCTAAATATAGTGACTGGACAAGGGGGAATGGCTTTAAACAGGAAGAGGATCTTTTAGTTAATGGTCTATTCTACATAAAGTATATTCTTATACTTCGTAAAACACATTCCTGAATGGGACCTATGTTCCAGTGAATTTAAATATCTTGGTGTATCTTTCAGCTCATGATTTTCATGAAGTTCTTGTGGCCTCAGAAAATTGAAAAAATGCAAATTTTTTTTTTTTTTTTGCTTAGCATTGTCACCAGGTAGAAAAATCCTACTGTGAGAAGACCAGTGGATATGCTTTTTGAACACCATAATACATTTTTAAAGAAAAAAAAAACACCTTTGAAAAAGAAAATATAGCAAAAGAAGGCCCTGTACAAGCAATATTTCTCCCTGCGTTGCTCTGGAGGATTGATCTCTGCAGGGAAACAGTATTGGTGTATCTCTTAGGCTGTGGGTTTTTTTGAAAGTGTTTAAGAAAACAAACTCCTAAAGTACAGCTGTAACCATGATGCCCAACTTTGGTAATACTTGTTAATTCATGGAAGATGTGACTGCTTCCTTCTGACTACCTTCCTGCTTGCTTCTGACTACAGAGGATGGTCAGGATGATGGGCACAGAACTGGGGCTCATGAAGACCTTCTGTATTCCAAGCTAGCTCACAACATGGGAGCACATGCACCTGAGCAGCACAATTTCTAGCTCACTGTGTCACTGGGACAGCTGCCAGTGCTTGCAGAGTGTGGCAAATAAACAGAGTGCCTGAAGAGCCTGCTTCAGTTCAAATATTTATCTGGTAGCATGCTGATTGGGTCTGTGCAGCCTCTTTGTCCAGCTATAGTGTGCTGCAAACATTCAGGTTACAGCATCCATTTTGCTGCATGCCCAGCTTCTGTGAAAAGCAGAATATCCTTCCCATCCTGCCCTTTGACTGTGGCAATTTTCAGAAGTGAATTGGTACAGCTTGTCAGCATCTTCTGTGGGATGGCTGGGTAGTGACAGCCTGGACTCCACATGAGACAGACCAAGAGAGAGCTGGGGGCTGTTTTCCACAGCCTTCTGTCAGGCAGCCAGACCAAATCCCTTCAGACACAAAGAGGGCATTTTTAGAATAACTAATGTTCAGTCAGTGACAATCTAGACAAAGTGACGTGTTTCAGAAAATTGATGCTCAGGAAAGAAGATTGGAGATATCAGGGAAAGAGGATTCTCAGCTTTACAGAGCCATATTAAATATGTGCTGAATCTTTTCAAAATGAAAAGAAGTAAAAGTAAGTTGGCTAAAACCACCAAGTATGTTTGACTTTTCTCTCCTATAAGCAAAATCTTAGAGTTGAGCTGAGGTCTCCCTCATATGAAAAGAAAAGGTCTTGCTCCCTCTGGCATGTCATTCCTTTCTAGATGTGGGGAAAGTGCCATTTGTAATCTGTGTGATTCCAGCCTTTCACCCTAATCAAGAGACCTGCCCACGAAATGGGATTGCATGGCAGATCCACCTCTCCTCAGAAAGCAAAGCTGTGCATTGCCAATGCCTTGGAGCACTCTGGAACAGACCTTTGAATCTGCAAGAATCAGGGTTCAGAAATGCCCAAGGCATCTCACCAGCCACCCCCTCCAGCCTTCAACTCGATTTTGTTTAACAGAAAACCAAACAAGGATATCCTGCACACACAAAGAGAAATACAAAGAACATTCCTCGCAGTTACAATTGCACCGAGTCCCACATCCCTTCCTCCCCACCCCCAAGCAAAAGGGACTGGAGAGGCTGCAGCAGCCCTGGCACAAAAGTGCAGAAAGGGCACAACTTGCTCTCTCACATGAGCAAATTTCTAAATACCCACTGTGAGTAAATTAAATACCAACATTATTTGCTGGGACTGGTGCTTTGTTTAAGTGATTCACCCACAGAGTTCATTTTGTAAAAGAAAAGCAAATAAGCACTGCCATTTCTTTTTCAATCTGAATCTGATGACAGGCAGAGTCTGTACCAGTTTCCTGGGCTGTTGAACAGTGGGTCACCTGCCTAGCACAGAGTTAAAAGAGTACCTCATAACTTGTAAAAAATAATTGTTGTCTTCTTTTAATATTTTTCATTCCTTCAAGGAGAGGAAAGAAGCAGAGAGGAGATGAAAAAGAATTGCTAACTTTTAACGCTTGCTGTTTTTTTAAAAATGCACCAGCATCTTACAATCCATTGAAGATGAAGCCATTCAAATTTTGTACAAAAAAGTTGCATTTAAGCCATAGGGGAGATAATTTTTTTGATCAGCCTTTGTATGTTTACTAATGTGCAGATGTCTAAAAATATGTATTTACCAATCAGAGGTTACCCAAGTTTAATAGATCGAACAGAAACTGCAATGTCTGTTAAAATTTAACAGTTGTCTTCTAGCTTGTGTGGCTGCAGACTCTGAAGCCATGGCCAGAATCAAGTAGGAGTTCTCTGGGACTCACCTGATTTGAACACAGTTGGAGTGCAACCTTTGAAGGACTGCCAATACAAATGATCCTTCCTGATAACATCTGCCTTTAGCATGATGAAATGGCTCTTGGATCCAATTCACAAAAAAAAATTCTGTCCTCTTTGAGCACCTTTCAAGTTAAAAAAACCCACAAAAACAATAAAAAAAAATCCCATGGAATTTGAATGAGAAGTTTATTCTAATGATAGGTCTAGATTAGACCTAAAGTGGGATTGCCAAAGCACTTCTCATGTTTTACTGAATAAAGCTATTTACTCTATAGTGATGCTAATTAATAAATATCTGATGGGCTGATTTGGAGACTTCACAATGGGACTGAACAATCAGCAGCAGAGTCTTACTTAGTTTGCATGTGCTGCTGAAATCAGACCTCTGCCTCAGCTCTCCTGGGATGAATTTAGAGCAATGAAGGTTGTTTGCAAAAACAGTTAAATTTGCTTTCTGGAGCTGGGATGTAAAGGCACTGGTATTCTCATTCCCTCTATTCCTTCCTTCCCCCAATACAGCAGTACCATTTCTTAGTATGCAGCTTATGCTGAAAGTAACACAGAGCCCAGATGTGGACAACTACAGCTATGCAATAGAGAATTTTAGTCCCCACTGAGCTTCATATGTCTCTTTTAGGTAGTACTTTGACAAATGGGAACCTGAATGTGCCCTGTACATACCTTGCTTTGCATCTGGGAAGGTGAAGGGAAACACTAGGTACATCTTTTTGGTCTATTTTTCTTATTGTTTCTTCCAATATGCAGATATAAGAAGGTTTTGTCTGGAAGCTCAGTACAACCATGTACCTTCATTTGTGGCAGGATTTCCTAAACTTTTGAAGGTTGATCCTCCTGCTTCAGGAAAATGAGCAAGGTCTTGGCACTTGGCAGTTTTCCTGTGTGCCCTGCTTGCTTCCTCCCCATCCCCATCCTGACCCACTGTCACCATTGCCTCGGACTTTGTTTTTTCAAAAACACCACCTCAGATTGTCCTTTCAAAAAATAACCCCCCAACAGTTTCTCTTTAATGCCAGTATTTTAAGAGGTTACTTGCCACTGTGTATGTCAGTATTCACCCCATCTACACACTTTGAACAGGTCTCTCCTGCTATCCTATTAGCAAAGTATTATCACATTTAAATCCAATTATCACTAATTCAAAAGACAGTCAGCAGTGAAAGCTCTTCTATGGTTTTTGAGGCTGGAAATAAGTTTTTATAATGAGGTGCTGACTTTACGCCCAGGACTGAGAGCATAAATGCCTCTAGCTCAGGCACAGGGTCCCTAGGCATCACCAAAATGTTACAGGGATCTCTGAAGCCCTGCAGCAAATTTCAGACTCTGTTGAAGATGCCATGGAGCAAACTTCAAGCAGGATGAAGAACCTCTGCTTTCAGTAAAATTAACAGCTCAGATACAGAGAGGATCCACACCACCACAAACACAAAACACAGACACTAAGAGTGATACTGCTCTGGTTCTGGTTCTATTAAACCCTCCTCAGGGAATTTTGTGACTAGAAAGAGGGAATTTCATGGTGTCAATGTTCCTAGCAGCTGTGCTGGGGTCACAGCAAGCAGTATGCCAACCAGTGCAGACCTGACTGCACCTCACCAGGTGTTGAAGAACAGGAAGGGCTGTTGTGGTAAGGAGGTGGTGGCAGACAAAAGGCAACTTGGTAAAAAAGGAATAAGAGCAGCACTCCAGCACCCTGGCACCTTTTTTAGACCCAGGAATGACAGAAATTGAGGCTGGGTGCAAGTTTATAGTATTATGCTGTCTCTCACAGACTCAGGACATTATCCTATTTGCTCTCTGCAACGCTCCCCATGAAGAAACAAAACAGTCCTGAGATTATGTTGGTTTGTGGCAGAAAACAACCATCATATGATGATATATAGAGACATAGGCTGCACTTTCTTACTCTGCCAATGCAATGCTAATGGCAACTATTGTCCTGGGAAAACTTACTTTGGAAATATGAACACCCTTCTGCTTACATATGGTGAAGATTTCAGTAAATAATTATCCCATGCATAAATGAAGTCTGATGCTATAATAATACTTTTAAAGAAACTGAATATGGATCAATCTTGGGGGAAGGTGATCAAGAACAACATATTTCTTGTGAGGGTATGTGGGCTGCTCTAATATTTATCAGCATAATTCTTTATTGATGCTATCAGCTTTCAACAACTGAAATCATGGGTTTAGCACCCCTCAAGCATAAAATCATCAGGGTCACACTCTTTCAAGAAATTGCAAAGAATGCCCAGAAACACAAACTTTGTTTCTTAGGCTGCAACAACGTCATTGGGAGTCGGCTGAGCTAAATGCAGAGAAACATGAAACAACCATATAAAGGCAGAGAAAGTCTGTTGTAATCACTGGCTGAGTTAAATCTGTATTTGTAAGAAGGGTGTCAGCCAAAGAAACTGGCAGCTATGTGTGTGCAGCTAGTGTTTCCAAAGAAAGGCCAAAGTAAAACTAGAGTGTTTATTCTGGCATCAAGACAGTCTCACCCCAGCTGAAATCTCAGCTATGTTTGTTCTAAATTCAGTATTATCTTAATTCTACTCAGTGCATTATTAGTACTTTCAGATATACAGACATTCTTGAAATTAATAATAATCTCCATCCAGAAGTAATGTTTTTGGGGAAGGCTAATCCTGGTGAGGTTACCCGACCAGTCAGCACACAAAAAGGCAGCCACAGTCTGCTGTCCTTCAGTATCAGGAGTTTTATAAAACCCTGCGTTATTCTCACTTTTTCTTGTGAGAAAACTGAAGCCTAGGGAGATCATCTGATGTACTGTAGGGTCAATAATACCAATATTGTTGCAGCCTCATTTGAGAAAATTGACAACATATTGTAATTCCCAGGTAAAGGCTATTGGTTTTCAACCCAGAGCAGTAACAAAGCACACCAGTTTGCAAAAGTCATGTCACACACAAAGTATGCAGCTCAGTGAAGGAGTTGTCTACACTGAACCCAAAAGCAAAATAATCACATTTACCTTATCAGAGAGAGGTCTGTGGCTGCCTCCATTTACACAGGCGTTATCTGGAGGAGTTGTCTGGGAGCTGCAATGAGATGGGAAGAGCATCACTGGAGCCTTGGAAAAAGCTAGGGAGAGGGAGTGGAACATTGCCGTGGCTGGAATGAGTTCTTGGGAAAGTGACAGAGCTAAAGGGACTCCCATGCTCTACCAAAGGTGTGTGGGGGTGTGGGTGCTGCTGTGTGCAGGCTGCAGGTGGAGGTGACACCTGCCCCAGGAGTTGGGGTCTGATCACCACATAAACAGGGGCTGGGCAGGTCTGGGGGGTGCTGGGGACTCTGCCTAAACCTGGGTGAGCATCAGCTGTGGTCACACCAGGAACAGCTTGGTGCCCCCAGGACTGCTCCTGCACCTCCTGGCTGGCAGGGAGGGACAGTGCGGAGACACCAAGCTCTGCACAGAGCCAGGCTCCATGTCCAACGTCTTGTCTGCTCCCCATGCCCTGCAGGGCTGCACCTGGGTACCAGCTGCTGCCTGCTATAGGTCACACAAAAGCTCTGATACAGAGGCAGGTGCTCTGCACAAAAGCCCTTTCCAGATCTCTGGAGCTTCAAGCCAGTTCCTTCATCACAAAACCCCCTTCATTTTCCATCAAATCACTTGCACTTACTCTCTAACATGTAAGACTGTCAGTGAGAAGAAAAAAAGAATGGGAAAAGTATTAAAAGAAACCTAAAAACTATAGTTACTTTATGAAAAAATCTCACAGAATACAAAAATGTAGCCTGAATTTTATATAAAGAGTCCCACAGAAATTATAATGTGAAGTCTAAATAAAGAATTTTATCAAGAATTATTACTTGTTCTTTTCATCTAAACCTGTATTCCTGCTAGAGATTTCTGCAGCAAGCACTTACAAAGAAATACATTATCATTTGGACCTTACATAAGGACTTCCAGGGGAATAATTTCTTCTGCAAATCAGCAATTTCATATTTGAATGAGAGTTCACATTTAACATTCATTATTATTGTTCTAACTGAACAGTTTTATGAAACATTCTTTTGCTACCTTGCAAATGCACTTCAGTGAAGTGCTGCAAGATAGGAAAGATCATTACCTTTGTATCTTTATATGGCTACTCATTAAAGTCACCTGCAATGGGAATGAACATTGCCATCTAAGTTCCCACAAACATATTTATGCCTCATAGCAGGAAATGAGTTACATTCAGAGCTAGATTTGCATCTTTAGTCATAGAATGCCAGCTGTGATGAAAGTATTAGGGACATTAATAACCAATTGCCATTCCCAATATACCAGAGGATGTAACAGCCTAGGTGGGAACGTAACATTCCTAGGTGGGAATTTAATGGCTTGCTAGGTTGACATAACCACATACAGTGTCTAGCTGCTGGAAAGAAGGACTTCGGAACCTCAGTGGTTCACAAGAGATTCATCTCCCAGAGAAGGTAGACACAAAAAATATATCAGAGCCTGAGTTTAAAATATAATTTTGTAAATTGTATTATCCAGATTTATCATGCATGTATCAGCTTTGAATTTAATCTCAGCATTAGTTGACTATTCCCCAGAGACATACCTTGCCAAGAAGATGTACTTTCATTACTTTCCCATTTGAGTTTTATAATACTAATCCTGAAGCAACCTTGAAAATGAAGAATAGTGTTTAAATCTGCATCTGGTTTTGCAGCAAGTTTGTGGAGGTTGGAAAAGGGCTTAGGAAAGGATAATTTACAACAGATACGCAGCTTTCAGATCAAGTTTAGCAGCATGACAAGCCTTATGGAAACAGGACAGGCCTTGCTACTGAAATCCTTGCAGATTTGTTGCTGTGACTTTACAATGACCTTACAATTTGCATGAGATGCTGCCTCTTGCCATCAGCTGTTCAAGAGGCTGATGCTCTGCCCTCAGCAGTACCCTGGCACCAGAGGGGTGAACAGGT
Source organism: Cettia cetti (assembly GCA_013401135.1). Lineage (NCBI taxonomy): Eukaryota > Metazoa > Chordata > Aves > Passeriformes > Sylviidae > Cettia > Cettia cetti. The sequence continues at coordinate 23,900 of VZUI01033146.1, forward strand.
TCCTACTATGTGCTTCGGCTCATATGGAAGACAAACCATTTCCATTTGGTAATTTTTTGTGTATGTTTGTGTTTTGTTTGTTTTCTGTTTTGTTTTCTTTTCTTTTTTTTTTTTTTTTTTTTGTTGTTGTTAGTTTGTTTTTTGTGGGTTTTTTTCCCCCTAGCACCTGATAGATGAGTTGGCTTTTGTAATCTGAATCCTGTGATCACTCATCTTACTGAACTGGTAACAACACAGGACTTGGGAATGTGTCGGGGAAGAAAAGGGTACTTCACTTTGTCTGCCATTTCCCTTTTAATCTGTCTGTTCATGCTCAGAAGCCTGACTACAGCAGAGAGAAGCATGTGAGCCTTGTAGAGTGGGCTCAGTGAAATACCTTTGCTCATGGAGGCTCAGAGGCAGTTGCTATCACAGAGAAGGCCTAATGCAAACCTAAATACACAAAGTCAGAAATTTTAGGTAAAAAAGAAACTCTGTTTTCTTTTGCTTCACTCCCCATGTCTTTGCAAGCTGCTGTGCTCACCTTTAAGAGAAGTGTCTGCAATGAGACATGACAGTGAGAGTATTGGAAAGGTGCTGAAGAACAGACTGTAAGAGTGTTTTTGCTTGCCTGGAGCATGCCTGTGATTACCAAGTCATGCTAACACACTGCTCCCAGAGCCTTGTCACTGAGAGGGCAGGCTGATAGCCTTGGCACAAGATATTGTTCCTTCAGCTGCAAATCCAGTCTAGCTCACAGACTTTGGATTCATCCTGGAGAAGCGATGTTGAGTCCCTCCCCTATGGACTGTTACCAGAAGACTTGAAAGAGCACAAACAAGAGAAATTATCTCCTTCTCAAAATCAGCAATTTCACCCTTGAAGAAGAGGGAGCTCACATTTTACAAAGCTAATTTAAGTAAAGGTAAATTAAATTATAGTTCCATTTGTGAAACTGTGTGACTATGACTGAAGGCACAGCCCTCTGCCAGAAGAAAGCTCCTGCTGAAGAACCAGACCACTGGTGGGGCAAGAGCCCACAAACCCAGCTTTAGAGAGTGAGTGCCAGACACCAGGGTACTCTGAGTAGAGTAACTCTGATGTCCACAGTGCACAAATCCCATGCACAGATCCCAGCATTAGGTGAAAGCTCTACTGTGCTTCAAGAATGATTATTATATTTAAAAGGTACAGGTAATTAGGTGGTGAATTGGAGATAAAGAAAACATTTAACAATGGTTTAAAAATTCATAATGCAAGACTGGGTATGTTTCTGCAGAGGAAACACTTTCAGGGTTTTCAAGAAGAGATTTTTTTTTTTACATCTCTAGGTTTCAACACTCTTTTGGGCAACCACTCCATCACACTGAAGTGAGGATTTATGTGGAGATAAACCCTTAGGAGCAGATCCCTGCCCAGTGTGAACTTGCAAGCTTAAGATGGAGGGTGGCTCTGCATGTTTGAAGAGATGTCTTTCTGCTAATACTGTGTCACAGCTCTTGGTGCTGACAATATACATGACTCCAGCAAGCTCTCCACATGAACTCCATGCCAAACTATCACCAGCATTTCTTGCCTTGGACCAAGTCAAAGTTCTTCAACAAGTTTAGGGGACAACTGGCAAACACCTCATCTCCTATTGAAACAGAGGGAAAAACAGCAACAGATCAAGTGATTAGTGGACAAACACCCAACAATTACAGAATAAATAGAAAAAACCAGTCAGACTAGAAAAGTACTCTTTTTTTGTTGTTTTAGAAGTATTTCCAAAATGTGATTTTGATGAAGTTAAAGGTGATCAGTTATACAAACCCATGTTGAGACACCAATATAAACACATACTCACAGAAACTGCAAAGGTTAAACATTCTGGATAATGATTTACTTTATTCATTCAGCCTCATCATTCCAAATTAAACATTCAAAAGCGGTCAACAGTTTTGCAAGAGAGTGTTTGTAAGGAAAGCACTACCTGCAGATCAGTGCCAGGTCTGCACCCCCTGCAGCAGCCACATCCTCAGGGCAACTGCACACCAGTGACACAGAGTCCTGGAAGGGAATGGAATGGTCAAACTCACCTCAGGCACAATTTCATCTAGATCAGGGGAGTTGTAATGGAATGTGAGTAGGCACAGTTAAGCCCAAACACAGAATTGGAGCAGCTAATTTATGAAACTACTAATTCTCAACTGAATAGGATGCATGTAAAAATGTTTAAATGTATGCTGCATAAATACCCCTGGGAAACAGACACAAAAGTGCTCAGGTTGTTTTCCTTTTTCATCATAGTATATGCAGAACCACAGTGTTCCTGCAACTGATTATGGTCTCTCCCACAGATTGGAGAGTTATAGGCCCATTTCAATCTATTTTACTTGTCTTGACAAAAATCAGTTCACTAAAAAATGAGAGGTTCCTTGAAAAATATGCATAATATTCGTTGCAATAGTACTTCAAGGCAGAGGGGAAAACCTACAGGAATATTCACCTGGAAACAAACACCTCCTCAATTAAAACTGAAAGTATTTGTGTTTCATGGGCTTATAAGAAGTAATTTAATAAGAAGGCAATTTAGGAATATACAGAGGGGATAACAGCTTTGTGTGGTTTTGGTGTGCTCTATGCTTTATACAAACATTCACAAAGCATCCAAGTTTGGAAAAGGGGAGAAATATTAGAAAATAAAGATTGAACTATGTCTTTTCATTCTGCAGATTGCAATTCCATGCACAAAGTTATTATTTCCATAAATAAGGAAAGAATGATGAAGTTGTTAAGTTTGGGGAACATATTTTGTAAACTACCGAGTATATAAATAGTTGTATTAAAGTCTTTGCCAATCAAGTTGTCAAACTGAAATTTCTACAGTCAAAACTTGAGTTCTGTAATGACAGCATTTTTACAAGTTGGCAAGTATGGGATTCATCCAAATCCTTCTGAAATCAGTGAACATTTTCATGGGCTTGAATAAGTACTTTAACAGGATATGCTCCATAATGCAAATGACACAGCATTCTCACCACCTATCTCTGCAAAATTGCTTGAAGCTTTATAATAAAAATGGATTATTTTCAGCTTAGAATTCTTCAGCATATTAAAAATTCAAAGTCTCATTGAGGCTCCAAATGTATATTTTTCAATATAGTATTTTTCAAAGCTTTCTGTATTTCTTTTACCTGTATGAAAAAAACCCTAGCTCACGAGTAGAACGGAGAACCAAAAGTAATGAAATCCAGGTTGGGTTCAAATCTAAACATGATTTTGTGCAAGATAGCTATTCTTCAGTGATGGAAAGAGTTTCAAAGTGCCATAGGCATGCTCTCCTAAAGCACTTAACATGCAAAGATTTTTCTACTAACAAAATCTGCAAAAAACAACTAAAATTCTTCTGGTTTCAATTATCTGCAAGCTGTAGGGAATTTTGAAGAAGAAATGGCCTAGAAAGCATTTATACATTTTCACTGGCTAGTAAGGCTCTTGAAAATACCCACTAAACATTATATATACAAATCTCTCCATATGTTATAGAAGTGGAAATTTTAGGGTGTCTTAAACCTTGCTTGTTCACACAGAATTACTATCCACTGTGGGATTTGGACTTGAGTGTTAAAAAGTAAGTAAGAACTGGTGATAAGGCCTCTTTCTCTCACACAAGAAAACAAACAGGCTTGAGGAAATAAACCCCACACCTGATGTGGAGGGCGAATGAGTGTGGGATGCAGAGGTTCCCTGCCTGCTCCTCTTAGTGGCTATTGAGCTCACAGCCTGACCCAACACCAGAGCTCCCCAGAGAGAAGGCAGTTACTCCAGAGAAAATAATCCTTTCAGTGCTTCAGAGTCCAGGCTTGTTCAGAGGTTTATGAAGGCTTGAAGGCTAAATGCAGCCCGAAGATGTAGTGCTGATTTAAGGATAAAACATGTAATTTTCAGAGTTCGACAATAAAAAAGAAGTTAGCAATAAGCTGTGTAATAACTGGACAATTTTCCAGGATGGATTTCACAGTATTCTCTGTATTTTCAGCCAATAGGTTATTTCTGGCTTGTTATTTTTGCACGTTGCTCAGGAAAATTGTACACTGAGACATGAAGAAGAATGGTAATTTAGTTTTTAGACTTACCACACACAGCCCCTTTTGCCCATGGTTCACAGCTGCCTTGTCAGTAGGAGGGAGGGTTTCAGGCATGACTCCTGAGCACGATTAATATTTTTGTTTAGCTAACAAATCATAGGATTTAAAGGAAACAAAGGTTGTTATGAAATCACACATATAATGGCTTAGGTTGAAAAGGACCTTAAAAAACATTTAGTTCAAACCCCTTGACATGGGCAGGGATGCCTTCCACTAGACCAGGGTACTCATAGCCCCATTTAGCCCAGTCTTGGACATCTCCAGGGATGGGGAGCCCACAACTTCTCTGGGCACCCCATTCCAGTGTCTCACCACCTTCACAGTACAGAATTTCTCCCCAACATCTAGTTAAACCTTTCCTCCTTCAGCTCAAGATCATTTCCTCTTGTCCTATCACCTCATACCTTTGTCAAAGGTCCCTCTGTCCCTCTCCAGCTCCCTTGTAGCCCCTCAGGTATTGTAAGGTCTTCCTGGCACCTTCTCTTCTCCAGACTGAACAGCCCCAACTTTCTCAGTCTGTCTTCATAGGAGAGGTGCTCCAGTCCTGTGATCAACTTAGTGGCGCTTCTCTAGACTCACTCAAACAGGTCAACGTCCTTCTTGTGTTGGGACCCTCACACCTGGACAAAGTACTCCAGGTGGGGTCCCAAGATAAATCAAAATAGAAGTGCAGTGCAGGCGATTTTATTTTCCTGAGGTGAAGAAGTAGAAGGCCATGGTTCCCACTGAAGCAGAAATGAAGCTTTTATTCCACTTGGAGATGTTTAACAGAAGCAACAGCAGAAGTTAAAAGCTCATGCAGCACTCATGATGGTGGGAGAAGCCTGTTCTCTGTGAGTGACTCAGTGTGCTCACCCAGAGGAGGAGAGGACCAGCTTCCCTCTGCCTGATTCAAACCTCTGATTTAGGAACTCAAGGGTTATGGACAACAAAAATTCAAGTCCTGCCTTCAGAATGCCAATTCCTTCCCTCACTGGTAAATGTTCTGAGCACCTGAGTGTTGAACAGGACAGACAGAAAAGCTTGACACCTTCCTCACTTTGTAAATCAAGTATTTCTCCCCACAAAGCTCATCAGTTGAAATTAGCCATTAAATTTTATCAGTAATTGTGGATCAAATGAAAGCCTCCAGAAGGGTCTGAATGCACAAGAGATAATTACTAAAGGTTTGAATAGCTGCAAGAATGAAAAAGCCTGTAGCTGTATTTTATGGATACTCTATTTATAAAATGTAATTTCTGATGTATATTGTATATGTATCTGCATTTCTCTTACCGCAAAAATCAGACACCTTTGTGCCAAAAGTGAGTCATTGGTGAAATAAGCACTTACACTGCTGGCTAGATGCAATGCTGATGATCAGGAGCAGTTACAAAGTAGAACATTGCCCTAGAGTTACCTTGGTGTTCAATTTCATTCTCCATAACCAGCCTGCGCTCTGCTTATGGGCAGTCTGGGAACCCCACCAATAAATCCACTGAAACAAAATCCAAATCCAAACCCAAAAAAACTGCCCTTATATACATAAAAACGAACAAATCTTTTCTCTTTATATGCAAGTTGCCAACATGTGGTTTGGTATTTCCTGTGGTTCTGTCTTCACATTCTGCCTATGCTAAAATAGTGAGGGAGATGGGAAAAGCTGTTACCCAGTTTTACAAGTTATAATGGATATATAATGCCCAGCATGTTAAGATAATACGAGACTACTTTATTTAACTGCTTTGGGCTGGTAATACTCAATAATTGTGATGAAGCTCTGATCTTAACAATAATTTGATACAATATTTTTATATCACTGCTTTTAGTTTTGCTAAAAATGTGAAAAATTCTTTGCTATTACCTATAAAAAGCTGTAAGATGGTGTTTGGTGCAGATGTTTTGTCTTTTAATCTGCAGTAATTGAGAAAAATGAAGCAATGATATCAATGTTGAACATTTCTAAAACTGTCTGGATTTAAAAAACTCAAGAAAAGTAACCAACCAGAGGGTTGTCAACTTGGTAGTAGTACCTGATCCATCCAAAACACAAGCATCTCCTGCTTCCTGGCTTCTCCTTTGACCCTCGACCTGAGAAGAAACTGGGGTTCCAACTGAGTGAAGTAATCACAGAGATACCTACATGCACAAATTCTAATTAGGAAAGAAGGCTAATAGCAGAAATTTAGCACTCCAGGGTTTTGCATATAGGGTATTTTAAAGGACAGCTCTGTGGTCACATGCTAAAAAACATGAGCAAGTGAAACCTAAAAAAGGCAGATAGATTGTGGTTTTTTTAATAATTATTTTCTTCAAAATAAATGACTAGTATTTGACCTACTAATCCTATCAATCTGGTAACAAGCCTAGATTTCAAATTTATTTGCTCACCTCCACTTATCAATTTCTAGCAAAACCTGTTTGAAAAAGATTGAGAAATCATGAATGGAATACAGAGCCAAGATACTCAGTGAGCTTCAGCTGTGATCTAGCCTTCATTGACTGACACAAACGAGTGGCAATGACTTCAAAGTGAAAAACTGGGAAGCATTCAGAGCTAAAGGGAAGGGCTGCAGCTGGCTTGCTGCACTGCCAAACGCTGCTGCAGCCTCTCTGCTGGCTCAGCAAACAAGGTCTCCCACCACCATTGGTCAGGCTGGCTTAAAAACCGGTCCCTCTAGACAGACTTGAGACAGATACTGTTAACCTCTTCAGCTTTCTACGTATTGTTGAAAAGGTTGGGATTTCATATGGTCCAAGACAAGCCTTGGCTTCTTTCTCACCTCCTTAGTGGGGCTCATTTGCTCAATTCTGACACTCAAAGCAGGAGAAACCCATGACTAAGAGAAATCAGGTGAGCATGGGCTATGAGAAGACCAGAAAAATAGTCATCCCCAAGGTAATTCAAATAGTAAGCTAGTGGCAAGATAAAGGAAGAACAGACTGAGTTACAATGACTGATCTGAAGCTTGTAGTGTAATCCCTCAGGGATTTTTGGCCCAGGATACCTTTAATATGTAGCGTCTGTCTAGCTCCTCCAAAATGAGAGAACAGCACAGCAATTTTCTCCACCTCTCCCTGACACCACCTTGAACCCATAGTTTTTAATCTGCCTTTCTTTTATTTCTTAAGAGGCAGAGACACATTTACAAGTTGCACCCTAGAGACAGAAGTCATTATCCTTTTACAGCATCTTTAACTATGTATTCTTCCTTAATATTAGAATCACTTTGATTTATGAAAATGTGCTGCAAAGAGAGGATTGACATCACATGTAGCTAGGATAAGGACAGACAAGCCAAATAACTCATGAGTGCAAGTGACAACTCAGTTTTAAAATGCCTGTTAAATTCCCCTAAGTTACCCTGTGTTTTGAGAAAATACAAAATAAAATCTGATACCTAGTGAAGAAAAATCCAAAAACCTAGAAAAAATAGTCACAAATAGCCAACAGGATGATTTGCTAATTTAGGAAAATACAAAGTGAAAGCTTCTATTTCTTTATCATTCTACAATTACATGTCTACTGTGTTATGAATGACAGTAGATCTTGAACACGGTGAAAGGCAGCAGAACTATACAAAGAATGCAGATTGTTGCTATAAGTAATGACAGGAGAAATTAATCAAGGATTGGTTGTGCTACATGAAAGTAGCAATTTCATCTTCCCAGTACACCTACAAGTATGAAAATGCTAACTGAATGTATGATTAAGCATAGCAGCTGTGCTTATGTCATATAGAATTAATATGCCCTACTAATAAAGCCAGCAAAAAATAAATTGAGAAGAAATTCAAGGCCAAAAGTTAAATTGAGAATACCTTTGCACCATAAAATAGAAAAATCTTGATGAGTCAAGGTGCCCTGAAGAGGGAAGAGAAGCATAGAAAGGTCATTTTTTCTTTTGAACAATGATGTGAAAAATTATGGAAGCAATTACACCTTCAGATCCCCAGCTGCAGTGTACCCTCTGCCAACAGTTACAAATGAAAACCACACACAACTACAGCTGCCACATGGGGATGTAAGCAAAGAGATAAAAAAATTCTAACACTATCACTTACAATTAAAAACTTACTCCTAACACATCTCCCCTGTTTTTGTTACATGCCTACAGTTTACACAAAAACAGCCAGGGAATGAGGAACAGAAGACACAGCTGTTAATGCTGCCTCAACACCTCTGATTATAGGATGGTGTTTAATGTTTAAAATCCAGTATAGCAAAGTAAAACAGTTTCTAAACTAATTTCATTGAGATTTTAGTTCTGTACCTGGGAGTTCTTGGACAACATTATAGACTGTTGAAGAAACTGTCTTCCCTTTTTGAAATGAAGAATTAATGGGTATTAAATTTGTCAGTGTAAGAAATACATTAAATCATCCCCTGTACGGGTGAGAAACCCATCACCAGTAGAAAGTGGGCCAGCATGGGCTAGGAGGTGATCAATAGAAAGAAAGAAAACATCTCCCTGGTAAATCAAACACAGCTTGGTTGTAATACCCCAGGAGATTTCAGCTCCTATCTGGCAACTAACAAAGCAATGTCAATAATTATTAACTGGAATCCTTTCCACATATTTGCAGTAGCACAAGCTACTGGAAAGAGAGTATTCATTTTACAGAATGTGCCATTTGATGTAATAGCTTAATGCATTTCAACCATGCTGCCACCACAGTCTTTGGAAACCAGGAATGTGAGGTTACATAAATTCACCAGAAGATAACCAAAACCAAGACCCACAGGTTTGAGTTTAAACCGCATGGTTTTAGAAAATCACTGTGCTTTAGCTACTTTATATCCAGCTGGATTGATTTTTCCAGAGGACAAAATATAGTTCTTGACTTCCACAGTATTGCTACTGATACAATACAAATAGCAGAAGAAATTTTTAGCTCTAAATGTTCTAGCTCTCTGCTAGAGCAGAGATTAAATGTACACTGAGTAAACTCACCCATTGACAAGATGTTTGAATTACATAATGTAGCTACAAATAGTTCTGTTCTGATAATGCCAGTGGAGGCTGGATTGTTATTATCCATGGTATGGTAGCAGTCAGAGACCCTGGTGTGAAGATAACTAACAACTCTGTAAGAACAGATTCATCTCTCCTGGTTAATAAGAAATCATGTTATAGAGTGAAAGCAGCAAATAAACAAAAACCCCTTAAATTAAACCTGATCATCATATATCTACAGAGTCTAGGATGACTCTCATGGGAAGAAAATACTGCATCAAAAAGTCACTCACTACAAGTACCAAATCATTAAATTGATGCCAAAATGAAAAATGGTAAATGAAGCCTTGCTGTGGTAGAACACAAAACACATTCATTGACAAATCCTTTTATTATGCATATAGGTATTAACTCTAGTACTCCAGTAGAGTCCAGAACTGAACTTAGTTTGCCCAACTAATGTGGACTTCTCCCACTCTTCTAGAGTCTAATGAAAAACTGCTTCATCAGACCATCAGAAAAAAATCTCTCCATCTTCCTTGACCTGTTGTGTTTTACATAAAGCCACTGGAGTTCAAAGAATTCAGTAAGAATTTAATTAACGATTTGAAAGGTGCAGATCACTGGGGGCCATTTTTGCTCATTAATTTAACAACAAACCTTACTTCACTATTAACTAGAACATTTCTAATACAAGTGAAACAGCTGTGGCAGTTCAGGCCATCTCACTATTATTTTCTTATACACATGAATATTTTAAAAGTGCAAGGAACTTCAACAACACATAGGCCAGTATAGACCCTGAAAAAAAAAATAGACTGAAAAATTACTTGACCCAAACAAATTTTTTGGAAGAAAACTAGGGGCTCTAGAAGAAAAAACACATTATTGTCTGACAGTCAGGACATGAAACCAGAGGCTTTAAGGGACCTTTCAGATATTTTCATTTTTTAAAGGAGTTCTGAAAAAAAATTAAAAACTACAGCTGTGAAGATTAACAATGGGTATAACATTTGCTTTTGGAGCAAGTCAACCAGTACCAACACCACCTACCACTACAGAGAAGGAATCACACCACTTTGGGCCAAAAAATCAAAAGGAAATACTGCTTTTCAATTTTAAGCAGTTCCAGCCATCTGATCCCTACCTGAAACAGGACAAGGGAAGCCAGGCTTTCTGACCTCTTTCCAAATATCAGTCTTAAGGCTATTGACTGGTCAGAGATCAGTAAAACCAATCTCCTCTCCGAGGTTTTGGCAGAGTCTTTCATTGGTCTCAAAACCACATTAGAAACTCCTAATGGAAAGAGAGGACACTTTCAAAACCCAGCACTAGATCCAAGAAGCTGCTTCTCCTTTCTCCATATTTGTTTGCTAAAAACCAATTTATATTTTCTGACTTTGCAAATCTGCAATTACTTGTGATATAAATTTTTTAAGACATGGCTTTTTTCTTCATTGTGTGCATTTATAATATCTACTGTTACCTAAGAGGAAAGTCTGACCTCTAATTAAATGGTTTCAATCTTCAACTTTGCTGCCATCTGTAGGTAACTTGAGTGGTACAAAGGTGACAGTTCTGTGATCAGGATCTGTCCGTGGGAAAACATGATCTTGTGGCCTGTCCCTCCGGATTTTAATGTTAAAATTAGGCAGAAAAACATAAAAGATAAAACATACAACAACTTGTGGCTTTGTTTCTTCTTGCACCTCCAAATAATCTTGTAGCTGAGGTAGTAAAAAAAATGAGGAAATTAAGTTAGAATCACAGAATCATAGGATGGTTTGGATTGGAAGGGGCCTTAAAGATCACACAGTTCCAACCCCTCCAGCCATGGGCAAGGGATGTCATTCACTAGGTCAGGACCCTCAGGGATCCATTCAGCCTGGCCTTGAATACTTCCAGGGATGAGGCACCCTCAACTTCTCTGGACAACCTGTCCCAGGGCCTCACCATCCTCTGAAAGAAAGAACTTTCTAATATCTCATCTAAACCTGCCCTCTTTCAGTTTAAAGCCATTTCTCCTTGTCCTGCTGCTATCTGTATCTTTTTATCTATATAAAAAGTCCCTCTCCCTCCTTTTGATGAGCCCCCTTAAGGTACTGGAAGGTTGCAATTACATGTTCCCAAAGCCTTCTCTTCCCCACGTGGAACAATCCCAGTTGTTGGATCCATGAGGTTCTATGCTTTTTTACAGCATTATTACACCATGGGATGCACCAGAACACCTGTAATTTTGACAATAAATATGAAATATAAGTCTTGGTGAATGTTTGGTTGTTGAAACTTAGTTTCTTTTCAGCGAGCCATGCAATGTTTTAGCAGAACTGTTATGGTAAAGAAAACTTCTCAAAAGAAAAATAAATCAAAAGCAGAGAGGTTAACCATAATTTTAAACCCATTACGACCAATTTTGAAAATCTGAAATTATACGAGTGAGGTCACAATTTGAAATATTTGATTTAATGACTGGACAATTTTGATACATAAAAATAGATACTCAGTAATGAACAAGTTTATACAAACCAGATTTCTTTTGTACAGTACAAAACAATGATGGAGATAAAAAAAGATTTGCTGGGTTACAGGGCAAGACACAAGAACAACAAAATGCCATTGAATAAATTTTTTACAATTATCAGAGGCTTATTTCATAAATACAGTGTAATGCTTTCATTTAACAAATACAAAATTTACTATTTAGTTTATCAACATCAGGAAATATATAAAATGTTTTTGAATGACAATCTGATTTAAAAACTGATGCAAATACAATAGCATTTTTAGAATTCTGAGGTAATATTACACGTTATCTCAAAAAAAGCTTCCATAAATAAAACTAAACAGAAGGCAAAGTGCAATTCAGTGAAAAGGAGAAAAGATAAAGCTTTTATTTTAACAACAGTAGATAAATAGTTATTAAAAGTGGGTTTAAGCCTTAAAAAAATATTTTGGCTAATTTGCCATGTTTTCAGATAAACTGTATAGCTATTTATTCATAAGCCAACCTTTCATGAATCCAATTCACCAAAGAGAGGAAAGGCAGTAGGTCTTTCCTGGTTTCTTACTTACATCCATATTCAGGCGTTAGAAATTTAACATTGCTTGCAGCTATCTAGTTCATTCAGTGCAACAGTGAAAGCCTTATTTATTTCTCAACATCTGAAATCCTGCAAGTTAAAATTTATTTTAAAATCTCCATTTGGGAGATACAATGTAAAAATACAAATTTTTTCAGTGCTGCTTTTAGCTGTCTGTGCTAACCTAGTATAGTTCCAGGCTAAAGCCAATGGAAATTCTATTACTGGTTTCAATGACAACACTATGAATACAGTGCCAAATATTCTAAAATATCCTAACATTTATCTCTGCCTTAATAAAACAGTAAAATCACCCCAGAAAATTTTCTAGGAGAAATAGAAAAATAAAATTTACACTTAGCTATTGAAGAATATCCGAACAGCTTTGAAAGCATGAATTACACAGATTAATTTGTTCATCATTTGTAAATCTGTTGACTGTATGTAAATAATGCAGAGAAAGAAGGGAGACTAATATAGTATTTGAGTACAGACACTACAAGATAGTTGTGCATCAATGCCCCAGCAGAAGTCAATGGGGAAAGCTGACAGATGCCAAAGTCTCAAATGATCTGGGACTTATTCAGCTGAAAGAAAAATCTACAGAACCAGTACCTGTTCATATTTAAAAATATTATACTGCATGCTGATAAATTTTTACCATGTAATGAATAAAACTCAGACTTGCAATTATTTCAGTATTTTAGAACCATTTCTTTCCCAGTTCCTAATTTACTAACTCAGAGCAGACATACCAAGAATTCTTTTCAGGGAGTTTGTGCAGTGAAAAACACAAAACATTTTTAAATGCTGGTCTCCAACTTAACGAAAGTTGCAACATTCTTCAGAAATGTTACTATATTCACTTTTGTAACAGCTTATTTAAGACTTTCAACAAAGTTGCTGCAAAAAATGATAGAATGATACACTATATCAGTTTTCCACCTGTCATGGGTATAATTCTCTTTCTAAAGCATTTCACCAGATGTGGAATTTATTTTAAATATCTTGTTTTGTTTTCTATAATGCTACAGTAGATCTGGCTAGTTTGCTGTTAAGAATGAACATACAAATTCCTTAATACCTGTAGCTTGAACTTGAATCCCCTCAAGCTGAAAAAATACCTTTTAACGCTCTTGTACAGTCAAGTGTAAAAGCTGAATATACAACATCTAAAACCACTTATTGGTAAAAAATAATTTTTAGCAGTAAATGGCACTATCAAAACCCTTTTTCTTCACAGGCAGTTATTTACATACTTCTTAGACAGCTGGTTTCACCGAGAAGGAAAATCAAAATAATAAAAATACATACATTTTATAAAGCCTAGAATTCCTATTTGCCTTTGTGAGAAAAAGAAAGGCTACATGCTGATGCTATATTTTTTTCTGTTATTAATGATAATTGAAAACAACCTGCCACTGGGATTAACTAAGAGAAATATTCTGTATATTATCTCCCAGTGAGATACTTCGATGTAAAGGAATTACGATTAATGATAAAGTGCTATTAAGAAAAATCTAAAACTTGGGAATTTTCTTAGTTGGGTTTTGTTTATCAAACAGACAAGCTTTTTGTACAAAGAAAGCTACTTTCTGTGACAAAGCAAGCAGCAAATGTATTGCCATTCAGGAAAAAAACATACACTTCATATTTAATTAAAAAAATTATCTAAATGTGATAAAACTGGCACAGTATCAAGAGACATAACAATGAAAAGCTTAAAGGCACAATCAGAAGAGAGTGAATGCTACATAAAAATGCTGTTCTTGATGTATTTAATCTTATTCCAGACCAAACCCCTCTGCATTTGAAATTCCAATGATTAACTTTTGCTTCAGTTCTTTCTTGTTCTTGTAAGGAGGGAGACAAAGCTGGTTGAAGCAGGTATGGGCCACAGGTAACCTAAAATAATTTTAAAAATACCCAGCAAAACACATTTAAGAATAATGCAATAGAACCAGAACACTGCCAATTGTCTATACATTTTCAGTTAAACATTTCTTAAATAAGAAATCCTATAAAGGGAACATTTATCCAAATGTTGGTTAAAATTCTGTTGGATGCAAGTAACATCACTGCTGGTACAGTGATAAGTATCTCAGATGAATTTGTTTGCCTGCAACTCCCTCCTCCACCTTTATTATATTTTTTTTTCAAGTTGGAAATATCTCCTTCCAGATTTTGGAAACTCCAGGTACCACATGACTTCTCTAAATACAAAATCTGAATATAGTCTGAATCCACAACGTGGAAAAGGAAGGTGGGTCCTGCAGTAGGTACAGACACACCTATAGGAACCACAGTTATGTGTCTGTGAGGATACAGAACTCAGGGTTCAGCCTAGTAAAACAGGTCCTTACAGACTTCAGTGGAGCTCTGAAGAACTGACTGAAATATTGGAAAAATAATAGTTCACAAATTCTGGTCTCAGCTATACCAACAATTCTAGTTCGGAGTTTCTTCAGAGAGAGAGATGGAATGCATGCATTGCAGATAGGGCTAATAAATGCCTGATTGAAACACTGAAAACTTTGTTTCTCACTAGAATAGATTAATTTGATGAGCCACAGGTAATAAAAAGCTACAGGAACTCCTTGTGATTTAAATTCTCAAGTGACATGGAGGACACACCTGAGGATAGACACTTGTCCTCCAAGCTGGTAACTTGGTGGGGAGACAGGACAAAGACAATGAGCTGAAGCTCAGCCTTTGGAAAACATACTGAAAAATGTATTGCATTTGGACACCCACATTTTATTCTGTGACTCAAAAGCCCTCTAGGTCTCTTTTCATTTCATCCCTCAGTCTGTTGAGTGGAACCAACTCGGCCTTTGGGCAAACATGCTCAAAAAGGGGTGGAACCCCCAGATCTGGAAACTCAAGTTACTTTCCCCTCACTGCCCTTTAAGTGATCAGCAAAGATCTGTTGATTGGACTGGAGTCATGGCTTCAGAATTTGGAAAGGTGAGAAGCCAATTAATTTGCCAATTCTTATTGCTATTACATTTTTTGATCCTACTGCAAAAATGATGATGTTCCATCTGATCCAAATGATCCACTGAACAAAATGATGATGGTGCCTACATCTACCCCTATGCAGGCAGTCTGACAGCAACAATTATCTTGCAAAGCATGGACCTACAGCAGTTTAAAATGCACAATATTTCAAAACACATTTTCTCATTTTTAATAAAAAGAACAATTTACAGAAGGAATATAAAGAGTGGTTCAATGTTGACTGATTTTTCTTCATTTTTCATCGGATCTTCATGATCCTTTAATGTTACTGGAACCAGTTATTACCTCATTGAGAAAAGCATTAGAAATATCCCAGTAATGAGATATATTAAATTTAAAACAACCTCAAAATTTATTATGTTTTTTCCTTTAGATCAGTTCTTCATAGAAAACCCAGCAAAATTCAGACTTTGAAACATACAGTTCCATCTAAGTATTTTGATTACTCTAAGTGTTTGAGAAATCTAGGTAAAGTCAGTAATTACTGCTTCACAGTGAGCTTCAGAGCAGCAAGTTTTTCAATACAGCTTTCAAATTATTTAAACTGACTTTCTCCAGTCTTAAGTATTAAAAAATACTAACTGGGTTGCTGTAAATAATGCTATCAAACTCAAAAAATTCAGAAAAATTCATGGTAGTTCAAGGTATATTTTCATTAGGTCAGCTGTCATGTTAGGAATAATTAAATAAATAATTTATTTGAATTGAAAACATGTAAACAGTCCCTATAAATAACTACCAGCCCCAAATGTAAACACTGACTGGAAAAACAATTTCCTTGTTTTTTAAATTTATGCAATCAATAAATGGGTATAATATTTTGAAGGCAACTAAAGGAGTCCATGCAGTTTCTTCATTGTACATTCGTTTGCTCTTCTGTAAAAAGACATTCAAGAGCAATAAGAGCTCTTGGGAAAAAAAATTAATGAAAAAGATTTTAAAAATCCAAAACATTACTCACCAATTAGTGGATGTTTCACTCTTTGAAATCTTGAAATTCAGATCAGCCATTCCTCCCACAGGTACTCTATCACTTCCTGTAGCAAAATGCAGCAGCTTCTTTTGAAGGTCCAGAGAAAATCCAAGTACTACATCCCAGAAGTATCTATGCTCAGTGCAGATGGAGAAGAAAATGTTGCAAGATGCAACAAAAAAAATAGTATAAAGATGTTAATAAAGCTACAAGTACTACATGATGAATATCACTTATTGAGAGTTTAATTAATATATAGAATATCAGCAGTACCCCAATATACAAGGTTAAATTCCCAAGGAATTCACAAGTACAAGATTTAATTAATTTTGGAATGATGTTTTGCCAAATGCTGCCCCAACCCACTTATCTTACAAATATAAATGCCTTCCACTCAGTAATGTAAACGTCCTTAGTATCAAAGAGAATTGAGTAAAAGTAGTATTTTTAGAAGACTGGATAATAAAAATACTGAGATTTTATATGCAGGATTTGGAGCTTTTCTTTTCAAACTACTTCACTTCAGTGTGGTCATAAACTTTTAAGGATATTCAGTAAACACATACCATTAAGGATCTAATTCCTCCTACTTATGACAATTTAGTAGTGTCTTTGTCACATTTAGAAATAGGTTTCTAAAACTTCAGTCATTCTCAGATTATCCTTGAAGAGATTACTGCTTGAAGTCTAACATCCCATGATGTTTTAAACTCAGCAATTACAATAAAAACTCAGGCCTACCGTATAGTCAGATCAGTTTTTTGGTAGCCCTCATATTGGGTACTTCTCTGTAAAGCAGACATGTCCAGTTCAGGACTGCCACAGACAAGAATTTCAACCTCCTCTGGACGAAGTAGCTGCCATAAATCAAGGAAAAATATTTAATTTTTTCAAAAAGATGAGAAATTATGCTACTAGATTAAGATTAATTTTTATTTTGTCATTATGGAAAAAATTAACAGAATATCATTCAATGTAATTCTCTAACTTGCATACATACTGATTACAGAAGCATTAACCCCTCAGCACTTTGAAGAATTCTTACTGCCATATATAGTAGAAAGCTAATTACAGGATAACACAAAATATTTCAGCATATTTTGTTCTCCACCTCATCATTCTTACATTTATTATACTGACTTGCCTATCACATGATCAGACTACAAATGGGTCAGGAAGAAAATTAAGTTTGTACATATGGAAATCTGAGGGAGGGTCTTGATGTCAATTTTGATTTCAACTTCCATTTCATTTGCACTGACAAGTCTCATTGTGGGTAGCTGAGCAGCAGAGGCTGACAGAACTTGACTCTAAGTTGTACACACTGCTGTGCAAAGCAAATACTTATAAAAATAAGCCACGTTTATAACCCAGTAAACTTACACCTGCAGAACCCACTTATTCATTTACTACAACATCAAGTTGCATGGAAGTATGCCATGGCATTTCAATGGATTCTCATTGCCCTTCCAGAACTTTCCCTGCAGTTGGGCACACCTCACTTTGCTACAAGATGTCACAGTTCACCAATTTTACTGGAATTTAGAAAATCCCAGGCAAATTGAAACTTTCTCTTCTTTCTCAGTGCAGAAGGGATGCTGTAAGATAAAATTCCAACAGCCAAACAGGAGTGAAAATAGAAGAATGTTTAATCTCAACCTCACTGAGTGTTCTTCCTGCAAAAAGTAATAGATGTTTTCAGAGGAGTCACTCAGGAGCACTCAGACACAGTTGTTCTGCAGTTCCTAAATGCAGGGAATACATAGAACCCTGTAAACCCTGTGAATATATAGTGATAAAACTGTCTTCTGGAGCTTTATCTCTTTTCAATGAAACACTGCAGAGAATAGTTGATTACCTGATTAATTTCTTCTACTTATGTTGGATTAATCAAGTCTATTGATCAGCCAAGATTCTTTCCAAATCTTAAAATCATCCAGTGCAACTTAATTTAGACAAATCATTGTCAAATACTTGAAGAGAAGTGTTGTTTCACTTTATTCTTACCAGTAATGCATATGAAGCACAGACACTATGAAATCCATAATAGAAAGCAGCAAATTGTTTGTAGATCGATTTATTGAGAAGAAAATCAACATAGAGCTGCACATATTCTAAAAAAAAATATGTTTTGTTACATTATAATAGTTTTAATGAATCACTTGTTCTGCCCTCTAAAATTGTAGTAAATATGAAAAATGAAAACATTTAATTTTAGATATCATTAAATTGGTAGGCATACCAGAAACAACTACAGCCATTTCATTATCACACTTCATTAATGAAAGCATAGGCTTATAGAAAGGAGAAAAAGGACAAAACATTGCAGACTAAAGTATGCGTAGTTAATATACATTGAAGTACCTTTCCTGTTCCGATTTGTGACTGGAATTTTATCTCCATTTGGCTTTAAGTTGTAAGATTTTATAACACCAAATTCTTCCTGAAAAACCTACAGAAAAAGAGGAGTCAAGGTCAGCACTGGAAAATAAATTAATATCCTTACAAATGACAAAGCTTATATTATGTCACGTATTCTCTCTCTCTCTTCAGCACATCATGTCATTCTGAGGGTTGTGATGTTTTTACAAGTTAAATATTACAATTTTCAACAAATTTCTCAGAAAATTAGTATTCAAAGAACAAAAATTGATCCTGTTACATACTGGCATGTCAAACTGACCTGCAGCCTCTGGAGCCATAGAGCTTTTCATACAAAAGAACAGTACCTCCAATATGAAATTTCATTAACTAGTATGTTTGTTCTGAAACAACGAGTAACTGAAAAAGACTTTACTGACTGAAATAGCAGTTACAACACACAGGTCAGGTAAAAACTTGAATAGGCTACTGCTGAAGTGAGATTTCCTGGACAAAATGCATAAAATAACCAAGTAAACTTTGACTATCTTCTGGGTTAGACAGAAAAGGGATTGTCTTGCAGCCAGATGAATTTCACAAGCCAGGTCACTGATTGCAAGGCGGTGGTATCAAGGAAAGCAAAGAGCTGGAAATGCAGCAGCTGGCCAAGTGACCCTGGTGATGAGCAGTGGCACCCACCCACATTGTCAGGGAACAGCAGCTCGGAGTCTGCACACCCAGCGGCACCGGGCAGCGCAGCTCCTGGAGCCAGCTCTGATCCCCGCGTGGTTATATTCACACAATCACCAGGCACACAGCAATAAGCAACCCCACTGCCACTCTAACATTGGGAAAAATCACTGAACAACGTTGAGAACCACTCATAGCTGTGCATTCAATGACCTGAAAGGTTGAGTAAAAATCCTCTTCAACATTGCCTTCATAGGATAGAAGTTCACTTAGTCCATGCGCCAATTCCTACAATATGAGTAAAAACTCTTTAGTAAATCTACAAAACTAAGTGATGCACTTTGCAAGGATATGACAGAAGCATTGTTTTATACAGAAAGCATCTTGGAAAAAGCTGTATTTTTAAAATGCATGCTGTGCTAGAAAACACAGATTTTCTGTTTTCATCAGAAGGAGACTTTATCAGCCTGTGCTGAAAAAATATCTGTTCTCAAGCAGTTTCTATCTCAAGCATTAAATATCAATAAATCAGGTTCTATATCAGTAATTTTGCTTCTTAGAAAATGTAATACTTACAGGCATAATCTGAAACAGGTCATCTAATGTGACACCACAGATGCCTACAAGTGTGTTATGATCACAGGGAACAATGGGAGGACTCAATAATTTCTTGTAACAGCAAGGTGGGAAACGAATATCCAAGGTGATGCTGTTATATACAGCAAGTCCCATAAGCTATGTATGTCAAAAGTTAAGGGTAAATCCTTATTATTAAGGATGCATCCTTATTATAGTTAATACTTTTGTACCTTGGAAAAAAAAATTAAGATTCATGCTCAACAAACAGAAAGAATGTAAATTATTTCACTGTTTCTGGACTGACAATTTTAAATGCAGTTTTTCATTACAATTAAGCAGTGGTTAACATGGTCGAATGATGAACATTGATAGAATGCTTGAGAGTCTTCTTCATAATATTCTATATAAGAATTTCTACAATAAATTTTCCAAAGTATTGTTATGAAAAAGAGAAAGATAAATATGTATTCTCTAGTGAGAAATCACTAAAGCAAAATGTTTCTTTTAAATAAAGCTAGAAACATTAAGACAAACCTGCTCTGGTACTATAGGTCATGCATTTAAGTGCATCCCATGAAACAAATTTGAAACTATTCCAACTCAGCTTCTCACAAGCATAGAATAGATCTGCTAGGAAAGACCTACAACCATCATCAGATCCAACTGCCACCAGTAAATGGACATTATTACCCCATCTCAGTGAAGTTATAAGCATATACTATCATAACTTGTTTGTCTAAGATCTTCATTTATTAGCACAACAGAAAACCTAGGAAATAAACTTGTGTTCAAAATAGCACGTGGCTTCCATTTTGTAATAAAAGAGGCAAAAAGCCACATACTGCTCAATGGGAACTTGAATGAAACATTAATGGACACAGGCACATTGATGTTTACTGAAAGAAACTCAGAGGCTTAAGTACATAAAGAATTACAACTTATACACAAAAAAGTTGCATGTTTAATATTGGCTTAGCATTTTCTGACTTAAAATGTACCACATACCCACACACCACCATTTTCTTCCTATTTTTAGTTCACTTGCTTGAAAAATATTTTTAAAAAAATTTAAAATGGAACATAGATGCATATACAACCATTGAAGGAGCTTGAGCCAGTGCCTTATTTCATCCCCACACCAGCTCATCGATTGGCTGTAGTTTGGAACATTCTAGCAGACATAAAAGGATACGGCTCCAACCAGTCGGAATTCTGAGTAGTTGTCACATTTAAAGCTGCTGAACCAATGGCACTGTGAGTCCTTGTGGTAGGTGAACATGCCTGCAGAATGTCAATGTGGCCCTTAAAAAGCCTGAGCTTTGGAAGAATTCATACAAAGCCTCATCTTTCTTACCCATGCACCCTTGGAATGCTCCTGGGGGTGCCATGTCCCCATGCCTGTTCTCAGGACCCTGCTCCCACCCACGGCAGGAGCCTGCAGGCAGGTGCTTGGGAGGGAGCACCATGGCAGTGCCAAGCCTGAAGCAGGCTCAAGCCCACCAGCCCTGCTTGGTGCTGATGCAACATGTTCTTCAGTTCTTCAGGGTCTGCAGTTGTGGATATTTTGCATTGTCCCTATGCAATGTTTCTTCACTGCACTCCAGCATCAGTACTTCCATAAACATTAATTGTCTAACCAAAACTTTTCCTATTGCAATGTAAACTCTCTTATTTTCTCTTTTCTTTCTAGGTCTATAGCAAATGACAATCCCTAAAAATACTGGCATGAATCTCATGATACAAATACCATAAGCTTTACCTTCTTAGAATAGGAAACTGTAAATGGTTTATGTTATACACACACACTACCAGCAAAAGGGTATGTTTTGTATTTTCTGTCAAAAAGTAACACCAGAAAAGTTTAAAAAGCCCAAAACCACATACAGCCTAAAAAAGCCACTCATGGGTCTAAATGATAAGCTAGATCCTACTGAAATCATGAGTATAGATGAGTTTGACTGCTATTTGTGTCAGATACAGAACATTCTGTTTTAGAGTGACAGAAAGTAAAAATCTACATAATGAAAGCAGATAACAGCTCTAAAATGCCTAGGAAGTATTGCTCATAGAGGCAAGACACACTCCACATAAGTGTGCTCTAATGCACAAGTAAACTGAATAAAATGTGATGGCCTTTTTGAACTTCTTGGGATTGAATGGGCCAAGTTTATAATTGTTGCCATGGTCTGTACAAACCAAAGCACATCTTATATGGAATAGCTGTATTTCTGCTTGAAAATAAAGTTGGTAAAAAATAATATTTAAATGAGAAAAAAAAAATCAAAGTCCTTTCGACTAAAAAAAAGGAATGAATATCCGACTTGTCTCAGGGACATCTAGTTCCTATGGTAAATTACAGGCAGAAAGATGCCTTCACGTTTTCCCCTCACTCTCCTGAACAATATCTTTTGAACTCCAGCTCAAAAAGGCGCTCATCACAAAAGGTTTAGACACTGCCATTATACATTGCCAGAAGCAACAGAACAGCTGCATGTAAGGCAGAGCAAGGTTCACATATTAAAGATCATAAGGATGTTGGAACAAACAAAGTTTCGGATCCCATTTGTTAATTGTCTACATCAAGATAAAGAAAACATTGTAAAACACACAGGCAAGCAAACAGCTGAGTTAATTAAGAGTTTTTAAATTCCAGGAGTTAAACCTGAAGAATCAGTAAACCTGGAAAGGATAATAACAGTGACATTCTCCTTTCCAAGCTTCTCACATGTTATTTGCATCTTAAACATAAAAGACAGCAGAGGATATAGTCCCTTTCCAGGGGACAAGAATATTTCTGAACTCCTCCCACACTTGGCTGATAGTCGTAACAATGAAAGAATTTGCACTTTAAAGTAAGGAAGCCTGCCAGAGATAGTGAAAAAATAAATTACTCTGAATGTTTCCAAACTCATCAGTTACCAAGCTCTGCTGACAGCATTTTTACTAACAGAACTGTCAAACTTACAGAATGCTTTCTGTAGGATAAATTGTTTCCTATTAAGGTTGCTATCACCAATGTCATGTCTTCACACAGACCCCTTTTTACTAGAAAAAGGGCTACAGGCAAATAATCTCAGCAGATACAACAACATAATTATGACTCAAAATTCTGTACCTTTAGAAGTAGTCCTATAAAACAGCAAAGGACCGTGATTTTAAGGGACTTGAACACTTCCAGGCGAAGACAAGCAAAGTCAATGACTATCAGGTGTTACGCTCAAATCTCTGGAAATCAATTTAAAAGCCATCCTGGCAACACTAACACACTAAGTCATCAGTAATGTATCCATGCCCAAAGGAAAGCTCATTAGAGTGGTGAATAAAACTTACACAGATCCATCTGCATCACTGTAAAACAAGTGGATGGAACTGCTTGTTTATGACTGCTCATTCATGTCTTGCAACCTCCTATTTAATCAAAAAGTCTTATTTTTTTCTCTTGGGTATGAAATGTCCTTATAAGCTCACAGGTCCGGGTAAAAGCAGAGGCAGCCTTTTTCATTCAGGCTCGCCCCTGCCTTATACTGTCTCTTTTCCTGATGGAAGGGCCGTTCTTTTCTGAGATTATCCCAGACCCCTTTAAGAAAATGGGCCACACAGATACCACAAACAGAATGTATGATGACAAAGATTCAAGAAAAAACTAACCTCTACCTATCCTAGTCACAGAAACAGTACTAGAATGTGCAGGCACTCTCAGTGCAACCAACTATCAGCAGCAAAAAAAATCCCATTGATACATGGGAGACCAAGGTTGGCAGTTTGCCAGAACTGAGCATAGTAACAGCAACCAACCACCCACTGACAAAACCCAGAAAAACCCCCTCCCTAAACTAGCAATATGAAGACAACTGAGGGCAAAAGAGAAAATACAGCATGTGAAGAAATAGGGAAGGATGGTAAATGATAAACCAATACATTTGGCCTTATCTCCACTTGAATGTTTGCTAAACTGTTGTGCTGTTTTAGGCTGAGATAATTTCCTTCATGGCTAATAGCTAAGCTATTAGCAAGGCTATGTTTTGGATTTGTGCTGAAAACAGTGTTTATAATGCAAAGACTTTTCCATTATTGCTGAGCAGTGCTTACACAGAGTCTGAACAAATTCTCACATTGTACCGAAGAACTATAAGGACTCACCATAATCTGGGTGAAAAATCTGTCGAATCAGAAGAAGAAACCATTCTTTTGTCAGTCCACCCATATCAAGACCAGCTTCCCCTACAAATGTGACTTTTAACTTCTTTTTCAGATCTGCCTTCTTCCTTGCTAGCTGTTGTGAAATGGATAAGGTAGAAGAAAAAGGAGATTTATCACTACCACTAGCCATAGAGAACACACCTCAGCCTCTATTCTACTGCTCTCGCTTTTCTTAAACCATTAATTTGAATAATTTTCTACTAATAGGTCAAAACTATATTAAAACAATGACTAAATTGCAGAAGCAAAACAACTATGACTAACTGACAACATCAACTATGTTGCACATGGTGTCAATCTCTGGGCTTGAAAAGAAGTTAGATGGTGTACAAATAGAATTAAAAAGCTATTTAGTACAATGAATTGAGTTTGTCTGGAATATTTCAGACTTATATGATTTTTTACCTTTTATAGAAGATGTGCTGCCAGGTGGAAATGACAAATTAAAAAATTACTTAGACATAATTTGGAAATATTTAGAAATAAGGAAGTAAGCTAACACTTGCAATATTTGGTGTCAAATGGTTCTGTGTAAGATGCCTGATAGCAAGTATCAGCTGCTTTTTACAACTGTTTTTTAGACAATGGTAAAAAGCTCTTTTCATTACTTTGTCCTAAGAGACAGCATTTCATGCAGGTACACATAAAACTTGCAAAGAATTAGATTACAGCCTTTTACAACTAACAGTGATCTTTCAGACTGAGTCTCTATACAAGCTTTCTTTAAACCATGAATTACTGTTCAGCTCTGGAGAATATTTAAACCAGTCAAGAATATACATGTGTTAAAATAATCTTCATGTTGTTAGTTGCTCAAGTAAATTCCTATTACATAAATTTTATAACTCTAGGTATTTGTGTTATTTGAAACAAGCTATTAGCTGAAGTGATTTTCTTTTGCAAATTATTTTTTTAACTTTGAAATAAAAGTAAGACATCTTCCCTCTCCACCTGCCATTCCCCATAAATTTGAGAATATGAATATATAATACATTCTTACTCATCTCTGAGATGGGTAAAAGAAAACATTGGAAATAAATAGGAGAATATTTTGACTATCAAAACTTTTGAATTTGCTTTCGGTCATTTTACTGTGGTGAAAAAAAACTACAATGCCTGAGAGAAAGCAATATTACCAATAACATTTCTTTTGTATTAGGACAAAAGGCCAAAAATAGACAGGTTTTTATGTAGGAAAATAAAGTTTAAACTTACATTTATGACATGAGTAATCAGAATTTGTTTGATGTTTTCACTACCTGGACTTACTTTTCAGTATCATCAGGCTGTTCTCAATGTTGAGAAAGAGAGGGAACTAAATTTCATTAAATAATGTTAATTAGCAAGGTTCAGTAGATACTGAAGAATTGCCTACTTTAATGGACACATGTGTTTCATTTCTAAAAAAGGAAAAATTACATTGAAGAATGTGAGGAATTAGTTAAAAGAACTTAAGAAAGCCCAAAATTATTCTTATAGGACAGAGAAGGAAAAGAATAAAAAAATTCCAAGAATTTGAACAGAACAACTTCATTAGTGATTAGTCACATACTATTCATGCTGCTATCATGGACTCAAGTCCTACAGAAACTGATAACTGTGCACTGTGTTTTTAACACAAAAATTACAAATACAGGCCATGTGCAAGCATGTATGTCTGTTACGGGCTTAGCTATGGAGCAGTATAAGCACAGGAAATGAATTTCAAAATGTCTAACCCAATCTGTTCTGCAGTGCTGCAATTTTGACAGTAATTAAATTATCTTTATTCAGTATTATGTAGTTATATTCCCAATCTCTTCATGCAAAAGTTTTAAATATGACTTATCAAATTGAAATCTAACAATAGCTACTCTACAGCAACACACAATTTAATTATATTTTTTGTTACCTCATCAAGTGAATCACTAACAAGGTGTGTCCTCCTCACTTTCACATTTAGGAATAACATATTCATGTCAGGCTTCTGTCTGCGAGAGACTTTATCCACAAGGCTTTGCTATTTGAATGAAAAAGAAACATCACACATGCAGTATATCTTCATTTTAAAAAAGGTGTCACACTTGTTAACTGTAAAAATTTCTCAGTATGGTATATTAAAGACATTTCCCTAACATTGTAACTGCTTCACGATCTTCCAGGAGACTACATTTGAACTAACTTCTTGGGAGGTTTATCAAGCACTTTCCAAATTGTTAAAAATATACCCATAAGATTCTGGAAACTGGTTTATGTTTTAATTAGTTATTCATAAGGCATATCCAGCAAGACAGGAACGGATAGGTGGTGGTGGAGCACTGAGGAAAAGAGTCTCACCTATCACTGAGGGAGGCAGACAATGCCTCTTTCCAAACACAAGAGGCTGCCCAGAAGCAGTACCTCTTCCATGACCTGAAAGGATAATCTTAAATCTTGGTCTTCCATGACAACACACCTCCACAGAATAAAATACAAACCAGTCCAAAATTCCCATGGAATTTTTCTTCCTTAACCATCATGTTAATTTATTAACATGCTAGCATGTTATGCTGGTTTCTCAAAAGAGGAAAAAAAGTAAGTCAGGTACTATAACTTTCTCTAAAACACTGCCATCTGTAAGGATCCTGAAACTTAGTACACGAAAAGAAAAATAATACTTAGAGAACCCAGCCTGGACATTTGTACACTATTCATAGTAAAATGCAGGGTAATCAGAAATACTAGAAGTTGTAGCAACAGGTCTTGTGTAATATCAGTCTAACAAATACTCATAAAATACCAATGGATGAGACATGAACATTAATCATTGAGGGACTTACCCGTGCAATACTTATCATTTGTTGTTCTGAGTCCCTTTGAATAATAACTTTTTTTGCTGCTATAGAAATAATAAATGGGTATTGACAGAAAGAAAACCTAACAAAAGAAAATAAGATTAAATATTTTCTTTCTAGCATCTAGCATACTATTTTCATTTTAAGAATATATGAGTGAATTATCATTTAGTAACTAATTCCTCCACTGACAATAATTTGCAAGTAGCTGCTGTTTTTTCACTTTGTATATAGCCATACCTGACTCAGTAGAACAAACTGTAATTTGGAAATACTGCTAGAAACTGAAATTAATAATACTGATCTTTTGTCATTTGGGTTTTTTGTGGTTTGTTTTGTTTAGTTGGTTTTTTTCCTTCTCAAGTAGAATATCAGGTATCAGACAGAAGAGTAGCCTGAAATACCTGATTCAGTGGAGCAAATTATGGTCTCCAAGTTTTACCCAACTGCTGCTGAAGTCAAGGAAAATGCCTATGAATGTACTGGAGGCTAAAATATGTCTGTGGTAAGATACAGTCAAAAGTCTATGCCAATTAATAAACTTACTTTATTATCATCCATAATTTACATGTTTTCTCTAATTTGCAAAGGCAGAATAAGATTTATTCCAGTCAATCTCACATCCATGCAGTAGCAAGTAAGTCGTAGCTATGTTTTTCCAATAAAGTAATACAGTATTTAATGTGGATATACAGACTCTAAACGGTATGCATACCATATATAGACACTATATATCCACTACATTTAATATAGATATCCATGGCATAGATACAATGCTTTGAAGTACTACTCAACAAGAAACCACCAGTTATTTCTCTTACCTGTGAGAATTCCCATAGCATTGCCAGTTATGATATTCTTCCATAAGATCAATATGATCAAGTGTAGAATTATAGAAATCCGTATATGAAATAATAGAAGGGCTAATCAAACTATTTGCAGCATCTACAAAGAAAACACAAAAGTCTTTTAAAATAATGCCTAGATTCAGCAGATCTCATTTCTTGCCATCTTGAGCACCAAAGATCTCACGATTAAAAACTTTAGGCCAAGTCTAAAATAATACAAAAAATGAATAACTTAGCTAGGGAACTTAGCTCAGTCTTAGCTACAGAACTATAGCTACAACATAACAGTATATGACATCACATTAATTGCTGTAGAAAACAGTAAATCTCTAGTTCAGCCCATTTATGATAAGGGACCTTCAGTTTGACTCCAGTCTCCTTATTGACATACACTAAATTAAGGTTTCATGGATAATGAGTGCTATGTTCTTCTGAAACTGATGAACAAGCAGTTTGATAAATTTAATTGTTTAAGAAATCCATATAATTTCAAGCAGCTATGGCTAGAAAATCTACATTTTTTCCCAGTATACCATCTAGACCTGCACAAAAATTAACTACTTGACCAAAGGAAGAAAGCCAATTCACATTTAAGCTCTCATAATGACATTCATAAATTGTCAGTTAGTAGGTTTTCTCTGTTTACATTTCAGCATAGTTTAATTTTGTTCAGTCAGACACAAAGTAGTCTTTTGACTGACTATTTTTTCCAGAATTAAGGAACAAGCGAAAACATCTTAATTCAATTTTAGTTTTCATTTGGTGATTTTGTCTTCTCCTATAAAGAAGAAAGTAAGTGCTCTAATCACCATTTGGCAGCACTTGAGAAGGTTTACATTTGCAGTAGTCAAATTTGCTGTGCTCTACGTTGAACTGAGCAGGGATTTACTTTTTTTGAGGTGTAGTTTTGGATTAAAGAGGCACAATGCACTGCCTACCATTCTTTAGATGCTAAATAGTTCTTTGGGGGTAGGTGAGTTACAGAAAAAATTCTGGCAGGTACATGTTTAAGACAGTCTCTTTTATAAATCTAAGGGAAAACTTAACCATTGGTTACTTCCATGGATTTCTGTTTGAACAATCCTCAGTTGTCACAGGAAAACTCTGCATAGCAATTGTCCTCTACTGCAAAGCAAGTAAGAAGACTCACCAACAGAAGACTCTTGTTTAGTACATTTTAGCATTTTATTGTAGTTTGTACTGTGCCACCATCATTACTACTCTCCCTCAGAAGAGGAGCAGTAAAAACTATCCTCTCCCAATATGTGTGTGTATATATAAAACAAACCCTATATACACATATACACACACAAATACACATATAAAAACACAGTTCAAGAAAAATACCTACTAAATAAAGCCAGGACTTTTGTTGCCGATGGAATCCACCAGGTACATTTCACCATAGGTGGAAACTCTTCAGGTTTTGCAGGAAACAGCCTTAAAGAAATAAATTGCAGTAACCTGTCCACCACCTGCTTGAATCTCTTCTGTGAAATCCTAAAACAAACATGCTGCACTTAATCTCATGTGATCACTGTCTAAACCAGTGTTTGTTATCAAATATCAATGCTTTTTTAAAAAAACCCTTAATTAATTATTTTTAAATTCAATTTTAATTGTTTAAACTATTTTTTAAAATGCTTTCGTCCTTTACACAAAAACAAAATTCTAAATGTAAAGTTTGAAGAAGCATGCTTTTAAATATTGACACGTGGTAATTCTCTTCAGTGCACCCCTAACTATGCTCTTTAAGTCTGTGGAAAAATAAAAAAGAGCAATTGGATCATTATCTGTTCTTGACTTTTAGTAACAAAAATTCTTATCTATTTCACTCCATACTCTGAACACTGAGGAATTCTCATTTATTTTGAGATATGTGGTCCTTTAAAATAAAAAGTGGTATATGCTTCAGATACTTGTGCCATGTGCACATTTTAAATTACATGCTGCACCACTTCAATAATAGCACAACAATACACATATATGTGTAGGCATGTTAAAATAAACAAGAGCTCTAAACAAGAGCTCTCCTATTTCAATGGTTTCCTTTTTTAATGCATGCTTTAAGACTAAAAACATTGATATGTCTATTGCATCCTTAACTGAAAGTGGAAACCTCATTTGTAAATGCAGTTCCAATGAAGTAATATTTTACCACAATTTTAAGCAAATCTGGACATAGGGAGGGGGACAGAAATTGAATTACCATCCTTGC
Organism: Cettia cetti; assembly: GCA_013401135.1. Taxonomy (NCBI): domain Eukaryota; kingdom Metazoa; phylum Chordata; class Aves; order Passeriformes; family Sylviidae; genus Cettia; species Cettia cetti. The sequence goes on from VZUI01033146.1 coordinate 53,728, forward strand.
AGAGAAGAAAATCCTTAATTGAGATTTGCTAGGAGATTTGGAAATCGCAAATGTGGCCAAACTTTGTTTTTACCTCAAACTGAACTTTTTGCTCAGTCAGGACATGAAAGGCAATCTGCATACCAACTTAGGAGCTGCTCTTTGTGCAGTTACCCTCATATGACTTAGTGAGGTGCTGTTAGAGTTATTTCAATTAATTACAAATCTAATGCCCTAACTACACTCTCTCACCACCTCTATTGCACTAGGAAGCCAGGCCTCTAGTTCCTTTGTGGTTTCTGTACATTACAGCAACATTACAATACCTTTTGCAAGTTATGCAAGATAAAACTTTATTTAAACAAAGATCATAAAGATGTTTGTTTTAATAATACCATGTAAACTCATAACTAAAAATCTACACACAAGTTATTTTGCACTTGTTATCAAAAAAAATCTCTGGTAAGTCATTTTGCAATTAAGCATTTTTTTGCATAAATATAATATTTTGTATGCATTATACACATTTTGCATCTATAAATCAGTATCACTTAGTGGACTATGTCCACATGTATTTGAAAGCAAAAAAACCAATCTCTTTAATCAATTAAATTAGCTTTCATATAATTTATAAAACAGTCAACATCAATGGAAATACAGTAACAATTGTAATCCTAGAAATGGAATTTGTAATGTGTGGTTTTGGGTTTTTTTTTACTTTTTAGACCAGTGCACTAGGAAATGATGGTCAGCTTCTGTTAAGGCTGCTATCTGTCTTAGCAAGTGAGCATAGATGACATAAGTAGAAGTGTTACTAAATTGAGGATTCTGAAAAAGATTAAAAAAAGGTGTTAGGTTAATAAACTGCAAAAAGGGAAAAAAGTCATTAGGATTGTTTCTTATGTTTGTTGTTGCCAGTACAATTACACAGGAAAGTAGTTCACAAAACAGGTGTGACAGTGGTAAAACTATGGGAAAAAACAACTCACAACTTCTAGCCAAATAAAAAATACACAACTGTTGTATTATAAAAGTATGATTTTTTTTTCCCAAAAGAAAGCCCACAGGCAGCACTCAATATTCTCAATTATTCTTTACATTGTAACACAAACTACACTCCTCTAAGTGATGTGCTTTTCTATCAGTAATACAAATTCTTATAGCTCCTGTCTATCCCATATCAATCCAAACTGATTTTCTTTCTATTCCACATGTTCACACATTCCCTCGTTTCAGCAGGAGATATTCTTTTAAATTCACAGCTAGTATATACCACCCCAGAAAAGAAAACTATTGTCTCAGTAAATTAAATTGGCATTTGATATTCTCAAATAACAGCAGAAACTGCTCCTTGTGTGCAGAGGTGTTCTGTACACTAGCAAAATATAAAGGGAAAATCTGCAACAAATGCAAGCCAACTGTAGCAGCAAAGGTAAGAGGTGATCACAGATAGAAATCAGACACTGTAACCAGTCAGATAGACTGGAGAAAGCCAGCCAGACTGGATAAAATGCAACACTGGAGAAAGCTACAGCAATATCAGAAAGTGCATATTTACACTCTGTAACTTCCAGAGTCACAGCATCCTAATAAAGCAAATATGGGAATAAGGACAACGTAAGAATAAGTAAGTAGGTAAAATATTTATTCTTTCAACCCAGAAAATGAAAGGAAACAATTACTTGTCTATTAGTGTATAGTTTCAATCTCTGCAACCTTTCCCCATCAGATGTCTTCCATTAAACTCCCATTCCCATCACGCATTACACTTTTTCCATATTTTACTACATTCTTACAACACGAAATTGGATGTAAAGTATCTCAGCTACACAAACTATTGTTTGCACAGTATACTGGTTTATAGATTATAAATTAAGCAGACACATACTTACATAAAAATACTGTATTTTTCTTACCTGTAAAAGTATACAATAAGCTCTAAGATCATCTTTTGTTCGTGGCCTATGAATGAATGAAATAATAAACAGAACCATATGGATCCAAAATTTACAGACATTAAGAGCCATGAAATAATGGATTTAAGTGCTGGCACAGCACTGATACAAACATTTATTATAATTACCCTGTCCATTCTTGTAGTAGACCATTAATTATTCCTTTTAGGACTGACTTCTGAACATCTTGAGGCTATGAAAAAAGAAGAGGAAAAATCATATCTGAAGTATTTTGTACATATTCAATACAAGATATTGTACAAACAAGCAAGTTTGCTTTGCTTGCATTTCAAGACAACTAAGAAATCTTTTGTGTTATTATGCTGAGCTCCTAAATATCTTCCTCACAGACTGAGATTCAGTACTAGCTGAGTGTGGGGTTGAGTCAATGGTGCCTTTCAACACTTGAACCTTGTAAATACAATTTCTAAACTACACCTGTCCTTTATATACAGGACCTACTTTTTTACTACACCCATCCTCACATTTTCATTTCCCACCATGCAGTCCCATCACAGCCATGCAATATCTCTAAGATATGCAGTCTTTAAGAATTACCACAATATAAACTATGCTTTACTAGTAGGAAAAATTTCCTCCTCTTCTACTAGAGCAGCTGTCATGATTCTATGACAATTCTCCTGGGATCATTTAAAGTATGTTTTGAGAGATTTTTCAGAAATCATGCTGGAAAAACTTGGTATGAATTGTATAAAACACAAATCCTTTTTTTACTTACAGTATTTAATAAGGCATCATAGACAACATTCACAAATTTTGCATCTATTCCAGAGTCCTCAATGGTATTAAATGGAGAACTGGTATCTCTCTGTAAGTTAGATAATACATGAAGCATTTTGAATATTTTACAGCTATCTTTGAAAATATAAGTTTAACAGCAAGCTTAGGAAAACATGTTCAGATATAAGTATTTTCTTATCAAAACATAAGAATGTAAGTTTATTTAATTAGTATGCTAAATACAAAGCAAAGCAATAGTAATCCTAGACATATTCATGTTGTCATTCTATTTTAAAAATGTAAGAGGGTTTCAAATAATCAACTACATTGAACTTTCATCTTTCATCTTTGCTGTTGATTCATTATCAGACAAAGGCAAAACTTTAAGCATTCAATATTTGTTAAATAACTAAAGGTCACAGGTTATTTCCTCCAGGCTCAGGCCCTATCATCTATATTAAATATCATAAGCACATTTTGCTCTGTAATAGGCAGGAAATAATAATTTAACAGGAATGCAGAAACACAAATATAACTGTTCCCTAGGAAAACCAAGTCATCATAGCACAAGAACAGCTATAATAGAGCCCATAACACACCTTTTTTTAGGGATAAGGAATTTCTGTTTCCAGATTTGTCTAAGCCTCCGCATTAGCTTGGAGGTTTTAAAACTGTAATTTGTGTGGAAAGTACCTACACAGTCACAGTGTCACACACACAAAATACATACTGGAATTTCAAAGCTTCACAAACTTGAAATATAATTGCTTAAACTGGAACGAATAAATCAATGCAGTAACAGATTGTCTACAAAAGACAGGTGAGATCATGACAAAATTATCTTAGTGGCCTTGAATACCTGGCTGAAAGCCTTAACAGATATTTTTGGAAACATTTTGAAGATACAAGCACTGCAATTACTAAATAGTATTAGGAATTATTTTATACCTTAAATGCAGCATTTATCTCCAAGAAAGAATCAAAAGTTGTAGAATAAAAATTATGTACAGCTTTCCAATCTCCTGATGCCTTCGACTTTTCCATATCATCCCTAGAGAAAATATATTCAAATATTGGTTTGATCTTTCCAGCCACTTAGACTTCAAAATGCACTGTAACTTTAAGCTTTTCTCACTATGCACACTTAGAAGAGAGACAAGTATAATATCCCTATCTTTCTAACCTCTTCCTTGTCATTTAAAGATCATGGTATTATAAGAGAACAAAAGCATAGTTTGTGTTTGATACACCTGAGCAATGTCTTTTATTCAAAATTTTAATTCACAGTGTCACAGTTCAGCGAGTTAGGACAAATAATTAGCAGAACAGAATTAAGCTGCAGCTACACTAACATGATAAAGTTTCTCAGAGTAATTTAAGCATGAGGGCTCCTAAAGTACTCAAATCCACTGGAATTTCTTCAAAATTTTCTTTCTTTTAAAATTTTTCAAACAGAACTTAATCTTAGGCACATGAAAAGGTGGTCACTGGTGACAGTCAATGTGGCTACACTAAGGGCAAATAGTGCCTGACAAATTTGGTGGACTTCTACAGTAGGGTTACAATGCTGGTGGATGATGGAAGAATGGTATCATCTACCTGGACAAGGCCTTCCCCTGGAAGCTGCTTCCTCTTGCTTTGCTGCAGGCTGTGCAAGAAATCCTCAGCAAGGGAAAATCCAAACCCAGCTCAGCGCAGGTAGCAGCTGGCAGATCCAACTAAGAGGGACCTAGCCCTGCCTGGAGGATGGCAAGCGTGGGAAAGGGGAAATGGAGAGGTGGTAGGGGCTCACAGTTGGGGATTCAAATGAACAGGAAAAGGGCTAATGGCTTTAACCTGCAGAAGGGTTGATTTAGATTAGATATAAGGAAGGCGTATTTACAAACACTGCCACAGGTTGTCTAGAGGCAATAGTCAATAGATACAAAAACCTGAATATGGAAAAAAATTCAGCTCTTTGGATCACTTGAATACCAGCAAAGGATCACCTCTTTGCAAATCTTCCTTTATACCTCTTTTTCTTTCCCACCAAATACACACCAGATAATCAAAAAGCATTCTTTTCCTCCCTGGAAGCACAACATTTCAAATGGGGAAGAGATAAATAATTGCCAGTATAACCAAAACACCTAAGGACTACAAGGGATTTGCCAGCCTACAATAAGCCATATGTATTCTTTCCAAAACTAAATGTTCACTGCATTTCCAATTCTGAAGCATATGTTTTGCCATTTTTTGTGGGAACAACATTTCAAGCTAGAAAAAATATTTTGATAGTTTTCACAGTAACAGAGTTATCAATCCCACCATCGTACCCAGACTAACTCCAGTGTTACTGAAACTGTTTCCTCATTTGAGATTAACAAAATCAAATGTACGGATTAGGTCAAAATGAAAAGAATTCCAAAGAAAGGAAGAAAGCACACTTCTAGGAACACCAGTAAAACTTACTGAAAATCTTTCACAGTTTTGGTTCGAATTGGAAGGGAAGGTTCAGGAGGAAATGGCGCTTTCGGTTCTTGGGGTAAGGTATCCATAGACATGCGCTGCTTTTGCCGTACATCGAGGCAAAGAGGTGGTAGGTCTCTCCCTTAAAAGAAAGGTATAGAAAAGTAAATACAATGCATCCAACACAAATAAATTGGTACTAGGAAAAAAAGGAAACTCCAAGTGTTTGATTCTAGTTCTTTAAAAAACTATTTTTCTTACCATGTGCACATGCAGACATGATGAAAAATTTGGCTAACTAATAAAAATAGAGTGTTGTCCATTGTTGTATTTCCAATATAAATAATAAATATTTAATACACAAACTGTAATACTGGTGCTCCTTACTGCTAAGAAAAATCTCACATGCAACCATACCAAAGTCCAACTATCATACAAGGACAAAACTTAAATCCATTTTTCTACATGGTGATACAGAATTTCAGCTAGAGATGACTGTGGAACATCTACAGTTTCCATAAAGAATGTCTCCAAAAAACTAAGTGAGAAAGGCAATTTATTTTTCGTGTTACAGAGAATTAGTGATGAAACAGAAGCATCTTTGAACCCTTCTCAATAAATCTGGCTGCCTATTCTAGTACAATCGGCAGTGCTTTGCCAAGGTCTTTCTGTTCTACTCCTTCCTTTCTATTTGATCTGAGAATATTTGATCAGATTAGTGTGGCAAGACTTGGTAACAGTGCAGCTACTGTGAGAAGAGAGATGAGGCTGCCTCTGTGTCTGACACAGCTCCAGAACACACCAACTACAGGCCAAAGCTGAGCCCAGCAGTGACACTGGTAGCACCCTGTGGCAATATATTTAGGAAAGGGTAAAAAAAACCTGCACAGCAGCTGAGAGAGAGACTGGAGGAAAAAAAAAAAAAAAAAAAAAAAAAAAAAAAAAAAAAAAAAAAAAAAAAAAAAAAAAAAAAAAAAAAAAAAAA